>WOGR01009657.1:0-11248 GCA_015342045.1 Leptinotarsa lineolata | reverse complement strand
ATGGAATAAAAATATATGATTTGGTGGACTCGAAAACCTTCTACAAGTATAATCTTGAAATATATTATGGTAAGCAGCCTGTTGGACCATTTCAAGTTAGTAATTCGCCATCTGATGTAGTTCTTCGATTGGTAGATGGTTTAGAGCAACGTGTGATAGCTGGTATTCCAGTTGTGAATTGAGTAAGTCCCTATTGGAAAAAGGCATCACGTTTATTGGAACTCTAAAAAAGAAGAAAAGGGAAGTTCCCGTGGAATTTTTACCGAATAAGTCGAGAGCCGTTGGAACTTGTTTATTTGGATTTCAAGAAAATCTTACACTAGTTTCCTATATTCCCAAATAGAACAGAGCCGTTCTTCTTATCGCTACGATGCACGATAATGACTCAGTTGATGTGGAAACGGAAAAACCCGAAATAATTCTGGACTATAACCGCACCAAGGGAAGTGTTGTTACTATTGACCAAAAATGTAATGCATATCCAGTATCTCGAAGAACAAAACGATGGCCATTTGCCACATTCATGGCATTCCTCAATGTAGCAAGAATAAATGCATACATTTATATACATATGGAAAACTCCACAATCTTTTCTGAAACATTTATCAATGGCTCTCATGAAACCTCATATTCAAGAAAGACTCCTTATAAAATCATTATCCTTGCATACCAGATCCATTCTCGAAATCATGTTAGGAAAGCCACCAACCAGATGAGAGGCAGATACTTCACTGAGTCATAGAGGAAGGTGTTATCTTTGTGGACGCTCAAAAAATAATTATACAACTGTGAAATATTCAAATTGCAGCCAGTTTTCTTGTAAAAATCATAGCAGGTCATCTATTAAATGTGATTCTTGTATTAACTCTGGTCGAGTCAGTGAGTCTGATTAGAAGTTGAAATTTTGCACCTATTATGCAAAAACTTTTTTTTAGCAATCAGAATGTTAATTTTGCCCCTCTGTAATAAATATATATGGATTATTTTCAGGTTGATGTTTTATTTGCTGAAAATTCCACATGGCGTACTCCATACGCCGCGCGCCAGATAGTGTAAAAATTTAGGCGCGCATTACCAAGGGTTAAATATATAGACCATATTGAAACCCATACTTGACTGCAGAAACGTTTAACAACTATTTATCAGTAATGGTAACGATTGATACGTGTTGGCACAGCAACGAAACTTCCAAAGCTGCATTTCCAAAACAACAAAGCGCATCGAATGTATAGCTTACGCTTCTTTGATCGCTGGAGATGGGTGAAAACGTCAGTCTTTGAATCGAAAGGAATTTTGGTGTGATTTTTTCAGATTGAAATTTGGAGCCTTACTCCTCTTTGAGTTATAGATATTACACACCCATCACATTGTCCACGGTACAGATTCACCCATGCGTTCACACCGTGGCACTCCTCGAACTAGAGGTAGATTTTGCTATTCCAAGGAATTGATAGCAAAACAAGAGTGGTATTGAAAACCATGTATGCATGATGCCTTGTAAGTCCCGCTCGTCAACCGACATCCCCCTGCGCGCAAACGGGAGGGACAACTGCAAGGGTGGTGTTGGAGTGTAAAATAGGGTGATAAAAAAGCTATCATTACAAATTTTTCGGATAAGACCGTTGTTGAAGACCAAAATATATAAAAAGGAACGGTTCCTGGAATCAATCCAGAAATTGAGATTTCACTGGTTGGAGAAGAAAGTCAATAGAATGGAATTCCATCAAAAAAATTCACGCGCCCATCTCAAGAGAGAACTGTCGAAAGAAGAGCGGTTTCCTAGTATTCGAAAAGGCTGAGTGGGTTTCCAGCAGTGTTAATTTTTATACTGTTGAATTGATTAGACGAGTGTGGGGACTTTTAGTAAGCGAAGAACCACCGCCCAACCCTAGTGCCAATATAGTGCCACATTGATAGTGCACCCAAAATTTCGTCTTGTGCGTTAGAGGTTTCAGTGGTTTATATGAAAATTTCAGCAGTATGGCATATGTCACGCCAGCGATGAGAAATTGCGATAATTTTGCTCACAAGTATATAATTCATTCCGAAGTTTTTTTTTTGTCTTATCATATTTTTTTACCCTTGACTATAATTCTTTATGTCCACACCCTAAGAAAGGAATATCAGTGACCCAATTTAATCGACTAATTCATTATATTGAATTGAATGAACGAGGAAGAGCAGGAGATTCAAATTTAGTCCCCGACTCAACGCGAATTACACATTTCATTTGGAAAGAACGAAGACCCTCTGGTATTTACTTATTGGATTCTCTGCCTGCTTCTCTCTCTCTACTCACTCTCTTCCAGGGCTGCCAATCTGCCAGTAATTCCTGAAATAATAAGTAATTTCATCCTCTTGGAGTACTGGTCTACTTGGATGTCACGGTAGTTTCGCCTCAATGCCAATAAAATCCTTCTACTTATCATCACAAAAATGCAAATATGTTAACTTGCATCAAACAAAAATTCATATACTACAAGTTCAACAGATTCTATGTGATATCAAAATACTTTTTCAGGGGTTGTCGACGTCACAAGTCGGCTGCGTTGTTATCCGCTGTGACTAGTTGTCGTTATTGATGTGAGATTTCATAAAATCATGTAAAAGCTGATATATTTTGATATACTTAACATATTTGTGTTATATTTATCAACGTAATCTCCATCATAAGCCACACAATCATTCCGTTGCCGCTCTAAATTTCCGATACCACTTTTTTAGAACCATTTTAGCGTAGAACAATGTAGAACAAAAGGATGATTCTGAAACCGTGTTAGGAATCATGCGTTGAAAGTTTCGACTTCTGAGGGTTATCGTTCGTAGGGGTGCGACAGCTGATTACAGAAAACAGATTTCGATCAGATTCGTTTAGATTTATAGTTTTTACCTCAAAATAGGCCTCAGTTACAACAATAACCTCTTCATTCGAGAAAATTTCTTACCGGTGAGCATTTTTTGAGGTCTACAAACAGCTAGTATATATACGATGGATGTGGGAATAATTCGAAGTTCAATTTATGTAGTTTTGCCATCGTTTTGATTGACTTGTGCGTTGTCATGAAACAAATTTATTTTATTTACCATATGGGGTCGTGTCTTTGCAGTTTCGGCTTTCAAACGCTCCTATAAGACTATATAATATTGTCTGTTGAAATTATCTTGTTTCTCAACATAGTCGATGAATATTACACCATGCACATCCCAAAATACCGGAGCCATAACCTTTACAGCTGATTGTTGTGCTTTCAGGCACTTTGGACGAGGTTCACCAGAGATAACGATCATTTTGATTCCGGAGTGAATTGATGGATCCATGTGTCATTCATCATCACATATCGATGTAAAAATTCAGTTTGTTAGGTTCAAACATGGCCAAACACTGCTCGGAATCATCAAGACGTTCTTGTTTTTAGTCAACAATGAGCTTGTGCGGCACTCACTTTAAACAGAGCTTTCTCTTAGTCAAATGCTCATGCAAACACGTTCTTTTGATATCTTCACAATGTCATCTGACTCACGTAACTTCACTTTCTGATGATTCAAAACGATTCTGTGGTTTTTAGATGTTTTCTGGTGTTACTGCCTCATTTGGACGTTCACTGCGTTCTGCATTCGGTGTCTCTATAACCACGTTTGAAGTCAGCTAACCGACGTTCAATTGTTGTTTCTGAAAGAACGCAGTACTTCTAACACTTTTCAAGTCATTGCTTCTCTTTAACGACATTTTTTCACACCAAGAAGCAGTGTAAAATTAAAACACAAAATTGTTTTTGATCCATTGTTTTGAAAATTACAAAAGTAGCTTGCTTTTGAAGGTTAGAACTAACTGAAAAGGCAATAACACTAGTGCCATCTATGTGTTAGGGCTGAGACTTCTCAATCTATGTAGTATATATGAAAGACGCGTCTGTCATAATCTTGGTTTCAATCAATCTGGCTTTATAAATTTGCAATCCATTATGAGGTACAAATATTGATACCCAAAGGTAGAAGCTATGGTGGTGACACATTTCTTCAAATGATATATTTTTTGCATCTACGGAAATATGGGGGGATTCAAAGCGAAGAGGTGAGAGAGGCCATGAACATATTCATGTGAATGAATAACGTAAATAAAAAATGTATAATCTTGATAGCATGACGAAATTCTGGCTTTCTTATTTCAATTCGAAATACGTAATCTGAAATTGAATCCATAGTTAACTAGCTGATGTGGAACACAACAGATGAAAACTCTCGCGTTCTGGAACTACTTTGATTTTGATGCCTGTTCAGGTTTAAATGTATTCAATGCACACAAGTATTCACAACTGGCAACACGCCGCCGCCATCGACAAAAACAGCCCTTCTGACGTCACAAATGTTTTTTGGCTAGTTTTTTCTATGTGTCATTTTATTTCATTTCTGTCACTTTCTAAAATCAATATAGGGTTATTTTCGATGAAAAAACTGTAAGCTGATTTGTGGAAAATGGCAATTTTCCAGGAATTTTCAAAAAGTAATAGCAAGCGTTGCTCAATGAATAAGAACGAGAATCAATTATGGAAAGTTAGCTTCCACGGCAGGTATCTTATAGATCTTCTACTGTTTTCGTGTTCATAAGCAGCAGTGTTATGTAGCTCTTTGAGACTCACATTTTATGACATTGTAGCAATTAACCTGTAAGAAAGGGAATTACTCACAAAAAATTAAATACCAGTTGTAATTTTTTTTATCAAACAAGGAAAAACACAAATCGGTCATGAAATGAATAAAGTGGGAAATGACATTTAACATTGATTTCAAATTTGATGTTCGTAATGCTTCGAAAAACAAATTAATATTTAAATTTTCTTCAAATATAATCACTTTTATGTGTAGAAAGCTAATCACCTATACATGTTCAGTCATTTATACAAGCTCGTATAAAATCGACAATAGTTGGGTCTGCTTGTAAGATATTCATATACCTACTGTGCTTATTGAATAATTTTGATAGCCCGTCATATTCGGAGCCTATTGTTTGTATATATTTTCATTTAGACTCATATCTCCACTGATTTGTAAGTAATAATTTCAGTAATAATTCCCAAGAATCCAGTAATTGCGATCAACAGCATTGGCAACTCCGCTCTCCTCGCTCCACAAAATCCAATAGACCTTATGTTGTGAAATATAGAGCAATAATAAATATTTCCGACTTTAAATATGACTAACGTTTCTTAAACTAATGGGATAGTTATTTCGTAAGTAATGAGAAATATTAGTGTTCTAGTGATAGTAGAAATATCGCAGTGAATTATTGTTGATGGCTTCAGGCACCGATAGTTTTTTTGCTGAATTGATAGAAAAGTATTCACTCATAATTTTTTTTTTCCAATTTTATGAAATTTTGTCTCATTTTCAAATGTACCTGGTTTGGTATAACAAAATAATTCTGTTTACATTGAAAGGGGTGTATTTTCAGGGAGGAATGATTTTTGAGAAAGGAATTCTACTTCTTCATCTTGATACAAAAAGAAAGTGGGAATATTTTGAAGAAAGGCAGGAAACAATCAATTTCCAAAAAGTAACTCTATACAAAGATGTGTAGATCATGCTAAGAAGTAAGTTTCAGACACAAACTGGAAGATATAGCCCTTTCGAAAAAACTACTTTCATATAAACATTGAATTACACGAATACTTCTATATGAACACTGAATTATACAATTCAATTTGTATTTCAAATATTCGTTGTAGAATTGAATCAGATATCATTCGCAGGATTGCTACACAACGTATTGAATGAAAGGTAAAATTTCACTAACATGGAACACTATCATCCTCATTGATAGACATACGATGTTTCGCCGTAAAACACTTGCCTTATTAGCTCTTCAATACCAAATCTGATTTACATTGTAAGAAAAAACACTCAACTCATTCATAAAATTACGACTTTATGTCACGGAATGACTTGAATCTATTCATGTCATCGATGACAGTAGGTACTGCTTGTCAAATCTAGGAAGCGACTTGTAACATATCACTACCTGCGTAAACTACTGACAGAGAACGCATTAGGATAGAAAAGGATGAAATTCACCGTGCGACTTGGTGCGACTATTTGGGTTTTAGAGTGGCCTGAGAATACAGTCCTCGCCGCAAGTAGCAGTAAGGGTTGACAGATTTTTGATCAATGGTCAATGATTAGTTTAGTATTAAAATCCGGTATTCACGTAATTGAATTTAAATGAGTTTGTTTTTCAGCAATCTCTCTTTCATTTAATTTCTGGTTTATTAAGGAGAGGTAGAAATACTTATTTCAAAAATGCCATTTATTTGGGTTGAAGATTAAATTTAAAAATGAAAATTTTTTGGGAAACATTATATTTTTCAAGATGAATGAATCAAAACAAAAATATAATTGAAATTATGATCAAAAAATTGCAAAGGTTCAACTTCAAACAGATCGAAATCATTTGTAGAGTTATCACTATCCTCACTGCAATATCAACACTAAGTTCCGTTGAAGCAAAAAATTCTTCGAAACATTTATCGTTTTCGCAACGTTTTTTTATTTCACTGCTCTTGAGAAAACGAAGTGAAGAATTCAACACATAAATTTTCAACAGATTTGAAATTGAAGTCCACATTTTTATCAGCCACATATTGTTTCAGTGGTGCCTATATTAACTCTATTGGATGATAAAGAGGCAATCTGAGTATAGTATGTCCATGATTTTTCATAATCCTAATAATTTCATACAATTTGAATCATGGTTCATGGATTCTAATAATCGAATAGGCATATTATCCGTGAAATTAATGTTCCGTCATCTTAACCATTCTCTCATCTCATCTCTCCTCGAAGACATGTTTGGACACTTTTCATACTGAACATTGTGGTATGGGGCATTGTCTATGGCCAAAAAGCTTTTTTCTGGAAGATAGAGAATCAACATTTTTCGCAACCACTTTTTGTAATTGTCGTAATTCATTTCACAAATCTATCTTCTCCTCCTGCATTCACAATTATGAGTCTCTGCCCTTTTGAAATTGTTGCAACTCTTCATTCAAATCATCATTCCAACTCTTCTCATGTGTATATGAAGCATGGATATATGTCCCATCGATATAAATTATTGTTCGACCTTCTCCATGTCTCTGAGAAATTTTTTTCGCAACTGCTGAATCGCCGGTTTTTTCATGAGCAATTTTCTGTTTCTTTTTCGTTTTCCTCCATCTGGACCCTATTTCTTTCCTCACTTGCCTCAGAGACTCATAAGATCCCTTGTAACCATTTTCGTCAACGAATTTCTTATGTATGCGGCGTAAGGTGAAAATTTTTTTCTCAGTAATGTAATATTTTATTATATATCGACGAAGAAGGCCCTAGTCGAAATCATCAAAATCTGATTTTGATGCTTTTCTATGTTTTTTCAATTGTTCCCTTTTCACGAGCTATTCTTTAAATGTTACCCAAACTTACACTCGTCGCTTTTCCACAAAGCTCTTGAACTTTTTTCAGGTCCATGCTTATGCCATTATCAGCTTCACGTTGCATGAGCAATCACTTCTCTCGCTTGACCACACAAAACTTTTAGTTTCAATTTTGATTCGATTTTCATTTTCTTAGAGCACAGACTTTTGTCGCGTACTATACTTTATCGTTGAGACTGAGCTCCGATCGTCTTTAAGGGTTTTCTATCATGCACATCTCAGAAGAGGTCTTAAGCCGAGACTTTGAAGTCGCTTTCTAGATTTGACAAGCTGTAATGACATTTATTCCTCATTTGATTGAATCCTAGTCATAGATTAAATTGAAAAAGGTATACTTTTAGGATAGGATGATTTTTGGGAAGGAGAGGTTTTGGACTTCTACTTTTTCATCTTGATGCAAAAAAGTGGGAATCTTTCAAAGAAAGGAAGCAAGCAATCAATTTCAAAAAAATAACTCTATACAAAGATGTGAAGATCATGTAAACAAATAACTTTTTATTTTGTATCAAGATGGAGAAGTAGGAAACTAAAACCTTCCTTTTCCTTAATAATCCTGTTTTTATCATAATAGGTCATAGCGAGAGTAGTACTCTAAGGGCGGTGAGATTCCAATAATAATTTTAAACTGTTTGCACACAGTTTAACGACCAGTGCCCAAGAACTAACACATCATCAAAGCTAATATTATTCCTCTTTCAATGGAGATATTCGACTCGAGAGTTCCCAATTATTTCTTCTCTGTTAACAGGCATAATAAATTTTTGATTCTTAGAATTAGAACATGTACAAAAGACTGCAGATATTGATTATAAAAACGATTGAGAAAGCTATTGTATAGAGAAACACGTGTAGTAATTTTTGTGGTTTCATAAACTGACCGTGAAAATCTCACAATAAACTAATAAAGTGTTACTTGAATATGTAAAAAATACACATCCAGTTCAATTTTATGTAGAACAAATCACATAGCATGGAATATCAATGTTATAAAATGATATTTCAGTCATTTCTTTTGATAACTTTCGATTTTCCCAAGTATTGATGAGTGAACAATTACGAAACAATAATGCAATGTGATGATGTCAAATATCTCAATTGGTTCAAATTAATGTTCAGTAAATGAGGAAAATTTTGTATGGGCGTCACTGAAAATAAAGATGAAATCATTAGACACTATTTTTTTTTTGTTTTCAAGGTCAAAGCGAAGTCAGATATCTCCATTTCCATTCTTCAGATGATAAGTGCTGTCGTAGGTATCATTCCAGTAAGAGTACGCAGAGTCGACTTGCGTATCTGAAACTGAACCAACTCTGTCATAAAACAGGCATTCTTGAGACTGGCACCTCTATCAACTACAGCAACCGGTTATGGACCTATTCCATATCAACTGTTCTGCCACAGGATTTGCCTCGATGTTCAAAATCCTAACGATTCACCGCTCCTGTTATTTCATTCAGAATTATTGAGTCATAAAACGGCTTCGGATTCATTATAGCTTCATAAGAAGTTTTTCTTTTGTTGACGGCTATTTTTATTGCATATCCAACCTGTTTTATATACCTTCTTACCTTAAAAATCTTTTAATATTATAATCTTCAGAAAATAATTTCAATTATTTAACTAGTTCAGTGATCCAATAATTTTTCCGAAGAAAGGTTGGTTGGGTAATATTTTTCTCTCAGAAAAACAATTGTTCTCTTGCCGACGTTTCGACTTTTATTAAATTTTCCTTCAGGGCTCGAAAAGTAGATTCTTCGTATTAATATTACTGTTTCAAAAACCATCTGAAATAATAGATACATTCTAAAAAAATGAAAAGTATCGCAACAACCAAGTTTTTGAAATCGTTTCGAAAATTTGGTTGTTGCAATGTTTTCTATTTTTTTTTATGATGACGATGTTATGTCAGATCTAGGAGTTGCAAAAGTGCTGACAAATGCCTGACAACACCCACAAAATCACATTCTTCGAATTATACTTTCCTCTAAATATCCTTCGGCCATCAGAGTACTCTTCCATCCACTATGGCACTTCAACGTGGCTATGCAGACTCCTGCCTCTATCAGATGAGCTTGTGTTTCAAGTACTTACCCGTCTCTTCGTGGTTGCGATATAGACCGATCCACAGGTACACACGATCCGGTAGTCTGTAGCCCCAGATGCCCACAGGCCCTCTGAGGTATTTGGATGAACTACATTGACTTTGTCGGCAGGCAAAATCAAGAGGCCTCTATCAGTATTGAGATTTTTTTCACCTCTCTCTGTTGCTGTGTTGTGTTGGCTTCGGATGGTTTTGCTCGCATTAGAATATTCAAGGTTCAGATGGGAATGAATACCTGATTCAACATTTTGCAATAATATATTCGTGGGGTACCTTGGTTGGAGTTGAAGGGAAGTTCCTACCTTTGGCGAGGATGCAACTCGTCTTCCGACATACCACGTATAGTTGGGTAATAAATGGAACAACAACATGAAATTCCACTGAAATTATCCCTTTTAAATAATTTCAACATCTCTCATCAATTCATCATCGGTTCACCAAGCATTTTTTTTCTGAAAATTATGTAGGCAATCTGATATAATTGAAAATCTGTTGTGAATTGTGATTCCCGAAATTTCATTGAGTTGTTATAATATTGAAGCAAAGTTACTGCAATACTTTCCATCTCCAATTTGAGCAGAAAGTTTTCATGAACTTGCCTGGCTTTCATAATGAAGTCGTTTCATAAACCATAAGTAAAATCATCCAAAGTTTCAGTCGAATCACTTGAAATTTATTTTTATACTCAGTTTTCTTTGACAAGTTAAACGTGATTCTTGAAATTGGCATACGTTTTTTATTAATGAACTTTGTTATTCATAATTTGAGTCAAACACTAAATTTTGAGAGAAGCTAATCACAATACAATAATGAAAACCTCACTTAAATAGGTTAAACCGTTTATGAGATTGTCGAACACAAACGCACAGTTGAAGGGACAAATGAAAAATCTGATAATAATTTCGAAAGTCATTGTTTCACTTTCTGTCGCATCAATAAATACCCCCAATGATAGTTTTTCTGAACTATCATCCCAGTAAAAACAGCGATTAGTACCTAATACACACTCCTAATACTAGCTGTTGGCCATGACTTTGATTTTCAGTCTTTCCAAAATATTTTTACAAACCATAGATACAGTTAACCAAAGTTTTAGCCGAATCAAATGAACAATAGTTTCATACTATTTTTTTTAACTAATGTTTAACGTGTTTCTTCAAATTGAGCATACCACTATACATTAGTTAAAACCGCACCAAATTTCATCAAGATGTTTTAGAAATTAGCGCGCAAAAACATACAGACAAATGACATTATTTGTGGTTCCAATGCGTTAACAAAGAAAACACTTTTTAATCAAAATATTATTTTCGATTCTGATATAATCAATATAGTTTTGAAAAATCTTGTAACCCTCCAAAATTTGAAAATGCAAATTAAATATTTCAATATTTTGGGATGCCAACACTGGTTGCTGATAGGCTGCTCAGTTTGATACGGGAGGGTGTGAGTGAGTTCAACCCAGGATTGATTATCAGCTATTACAGATTAACTAACTATTAATCAAATAAACCAAGCGTTTACTTGACTAATTCAAATAGCTGGGCGCCAGGTTGCAAAAGGCAAAACCAAAGAGAAAGATATAACTTGTACTTAGCTTGGATCAGAAGGCAAAATAAATATATGGAAAACAATTAACAACTTTATTTCCTTTGACAATAGGTATGGAAATAATATGTAT
>WOGR01009656.1:0-11249 GCA_015342045.1 Leptinotarsa lineolata | reverse complement strand
GGTTTCGGGCTATTTGGCCGCTCGTCAGTGCAAGGTAGTGGCCATCATCAACCTGAAGTTGATATTCCATAATTAAAAATCGAATTTCTTTCAGAGTATCATTCCTCTCACCAAGCTGAAGCAAACGACAAACAACAAATTTGTCATCGCTCCATCTGGTAAACAAGGTACTAACCAACGGCATATCCAAAATTCGCCCAATTCCTCGTATAAGGAAAGCAAACCCACTGAATATATGTGACAAAATTAATGACTTAACTTGCCTTAAATAATTTATTTCCAACAATATTTCAATATCACAAACTAATTTATTCATTAAAACACCTAGCAACTTAATTTATTTACACTATTGATTCACTTTCTCAACTGCCCCCTTTGGTCGGGAAGACGAGCTTATATCGGTAAAGGTCCTTTCGAGAAATCTAGTCCGTTCGGTACTCGTCTAGAATGTTACCAGCGATTCCAGGCTGCATTCTTTCGAGGTGAGGTCATGGGCGGCTTCATATTCGTTACAGTATATTAATATTGCATCACTTTTACTCCATTGTGGTGTGGTGTATATCTTTATTTGGTACAGTACTCTTGTTCGTGTAGTGCTCAGCGCTCAATTGCCACTAGATGTTTTATAGTCTAATTAAATTGGCGTAAAATGATTAATTAAAATGTTTTTTTACTAAATACTCAGAAACTAGAGCTGATATAAAAATTTTACTTATATATTCAAAATTAGGATATCATATGTAGTAAGCAACAGCGAAAATTTCATCAGTAACAGATGTACTGTAAACTAGTGTTATAAATCTACTCCAATTTTAAAAGAAAATGAAAATAAACAAATTCATATATTTTTTGTCAACAAAGTTAAGTACCTATCACTACACAAACAAATTTGAAAAATTCAGTTTGCAGACAATATAAATGTCCTTCCTTATGAAAGGAATTTCTAAGCATACAATTGAAGAAATCCTTCAACACGGCTGTTCACGAAACTGGCGTCGTTTTATTTGAAAAAATTATAGATACTGAAAATGTCATATGTTTAAATATGAATGACTCATTTTTTATATTGAATTCAAATGTTCATTACAATATTTTGATATTTCTGCTAGCTTACATTAGATTACGTTTCATTTCAAACCTATTACTTTAAAAAAGTTCATTCATGAATGAGTCAAAAGTGATAAAAAAGTTTTTATTGTAATTTCCTAGTACATTTATATCTGCTTATAGTAGATCATAAAAATATACAAAAGAGGCCGCTATTTTCGTATTCCTAGACAAGTAATCTAATTGATCTTTGTTCTTATGTCTTTCGCAGGCGATTTACTACGTTTACGTAAAATCAAGTTGACCTTCGACAATTCCGTGAGGGTTCGTTTTATGTACATCATCTGTTCTTCCACATTATCTTTCTTTATTTTCACGGGGTGTTTCTTCGAATGGGCCATATGAGTGTAGACATTCCAGATGGATGCTTTAACTTGATCAATTTCGCTCATTTTCTTCACCTGTAGAATAACAATTTCAGAGTAGGAAACGAACTCAAGTAACTTTTCAAATTTATTGACAAACATTAAAAATATACAAAGTTTAGCAAAGAGAAAAAACCAGAAGCATTCCATAATGAAGGAAATGAATTTGTAAAAAAATTGTGAACAATTTGAACATTTATTGGAATAAACATGATTGAGTTTTGTATACCTAAATTTGTTTTCTTAAAATTTTGACATTTAAAATTTGTAGCAGATTCATGGAACGAATATAAAACTCGTCTTTCTAATAAAAAAAAGTACTGAAAGTGATACCATTATACGTAAATTTTGTCAGTCCTTAATATTTTGTCTCTTTCAAAAGTTATGAGGAGGGACTTCTTGTGTCCACCCTGTAGTATTCTATTAGTGATGACTTCTGATTCTGAGATCATAAATTAAAAGTCTTAATGTACTGACCGCATTATTCTTAATCTGAAGTACCAGCTGCTCACTTTCTAGAGATTTAATGTTGGCGTTTTCAAATCTTGCTTGTAAATTGGCGATCTGGTTATTCAAACCCATGATGACGAAATTATTTTCTTCAATTAGTTTCATCTGAAATGGTCAAACTGATGAATATAAACGTATATTTAAAAAAAATGAAATGGAAAAATTAAACAAATACAACAAAACAAACAAATGAAATAAATGAACATAAAACAATTTAAAAATCTATTAAAGAACAAATCTGAGTTACCCAAGAATAAAATATCACATATTTTCACCTTGTCTAAAAAGTTTATTGGAGGCCCGAATTTGACTTATTTCCACGGGATAGGTACTTATTATTATACAAAATTTATTGATTTTGATCAGTACCCAGAATGTTATGGTAATAAATATATATTACTTCTGAAATGACTACCTACTCAAGATACCAGATACCTGAAGGAATTCAACATTTTCATCAAGTATGATATCAAGTGACTAGAACTATAAACTTAATAACTAAATGAAAAAACTATAATTCTTGATTGCATATTATTCTTGAATGCCGGTGAAGCAACTCCACCTGCTCACCATATCACTCCTTGCATTTTCAAGAGCTTTCAGATTATCTTCTTGTAGCTTTGCCAAATTATTTTTAGCATTCAGTAGTGACAGGTAACGATTGATCATATCCTGGATACTGGTAAATTCTTCTGAATCATCTACAACTTTATTTAAAAAGTCCTACAAGTAAAATCAATAAAATTGTATGTCAGAAAGTTGACATTGATCTTATGATTTGGTGAAGATGCGACTTACTTCATATAGGCGATAATCTTTAATTTTTGCATCCATGTCAAATTTTGCTTGCTTCATTTCAATATAATTTAGTAAACAGACTTGTATATCCTTCCTTCTTTGCTCCTTCAGAGCTACATCATCTTTTATCTTCTTCAGAGCTCTCTCTCTTTTCTCCATGTTCTCTCTCACAAACTGAAAAAACATTCAATATATAGTTCATGAAAAATGTTTATATATTACTGTGTATGACTTTTGTCACCATTGAAACATTTGTGAGATTTCTTGTGTGTAATGATGAAGGATAAGACAGACAAGATATTGATGATTATGTTCAAGTTGAATATTTTTTCTTGTAAAGAAATATTGAATACATTAAAATGTATTGCAAATATTCAATCAGTGGCTGAGAAACGTCGGAATTGAAAATAATTACTGATACAACCATAACACATCAATTCCTCAATAGAAGATTTACGTATTGTAGTAACTTGTCCTTTCTAAACGATTTGGACTATACCGGGTGTCGACAAATCTATTAGGCAAGTCATAACTTTTAGACTATTAGGTGAATCAAAATGAGATTTGGTACAGGTGAATAGTATGTGAAGAGGAGAGTTTTCACATATTTTTCACTTTCAGGTTTCACCGGAACTAGCTCCGGTTCTGAATTTTTAAATGGAACACCCTGTATATTGTAACATTTTTTTATTTCTCACACAATTCTGGATCATAATGTGATATTTTCGAAAGTTTTTACGCATACTTAATTTTTTCATAGTCACTTTTGAAATTGCATCTAGATGGCCATGGTCAGACGTAAACGTATCTAAAGGCCTCACGTGATATCAGAAAATTACAATGGCTGAGTTTTAGTGGCTAGTATGTTAGATATGATTAAGACAAGTTGGCAGAATTACATTTTCGTGTCTATTATTTTTTAAATATCGACCATTTTTTGACAAGCGCTTTCCGAAAAAAGGATTTTGTGACGAATCTAAAGATACTAATTTATTTGCGGTTGGATCAACAAAATTACCAAATAATTTCAACGATGCACTTATATTTTTTGCAATATCCTAATTTCTTAGAAATTTCAGTAAAAGCCATATGAAATAAATTCATTATTTCGGTTACTATACATATTTTTTAAAAATCCCGAAACACGTCAAATTTAAATTATAATTTGACATACTTCAACGTAAAAATGCTACCCCTACCTTCAAATCCCGTGAAATGACAGGTACAACCCTCAATTTTTAAAATAGGAAGTATAGGCTTGTGATATATCGTTTGAAAAGTCTCTTCAAAACTGTTATCGCTTTCAAGTTTATTTCAACAATTGAGATAAAATAAAATAAAATCATGTGATTACCGAAATTCAATAAAATACACTCA
Organism: Leptinotarsa lineolata; assembly: GCA_015342045.1. Classification (NCBI taxonomy): domain Eukaryota; kingdom Metazoa; phylum Arthropoda; class Insecta; order Coleoptera; family Chrysomelidae; genus Leptinotarsa; species Leptinotarsa lineolata. The sequence goes on along the minus strand of WOGR01009656.1, from coordinate 7,092 downwards.
AAACTTATTGCAATATACTCAAAACTTACTTCATGTTGGGATAACTGTAAATAATTTCCGTGGCAACGTTAGTTTAAAACGCCTTGTCAAATGGTTTTGTATGTTACAACATTAGTTTTCAGTATTTTAATTTAAGTTTGGAATTCGTTGACTTCAAATCTGACAAATGGATATATTAACGGAAATGCATAAAATAACAGTTTTACAAATGATTGTTTACGAAGATAAAACCCGGACACAACAGGAAGTAGCTCGCTTATTTCATGAGAAATTTCCTAATTTACCGCCCATATCTCAAGGAACAATAAGCAAAATTCAGAAGCAGTTTCATGAGTTTGGTCATGTGGGGCAGATAAAAAAAGCAGCTGCCAATGCAATGAGTGATAAACTCAAATTGGATGTGATGCTTGAGTTTGAGGAAAACCCACAAAGATCGAGTAGACAGGCATCCACTACATTCAATGTTAGCCATACATCGATAGTAAACATATTAAAAGAAAATGAAATGCATCCCTATAAAATGATACCTACTCAGGAGCTCATGGAAGGCGATTTTGATAGAACTTATTTTTGCGAACAAATGATGACATGTTGGATAACGATATCACCCAATTAGAAGACGTTAGGTTTTCTGATGAATGTACGTTTTCCCTTAACGGTCATGCTAATCGGCGAAATTGCTGCTACTGGTCAATGGAAAATCCTCGCTGGATGAAAGAAGAACACACGCAATACCCTCAAAAGGTGATTGTTCGGTCAGGGATTGTAGGAAACTATATCATTGGTTCCTTTTTCATTGAGGGCAACTTAAATGGCGATAATTATTTGGCACTACTTTAAAATGATGTCATTCCAAGTTTAGCAAATTTATATCCTGATCCAGAAATCCCTGAAGTTTCAGTGAATACGATATAGTTTCAGCAGGAGTGAGCACCACCACATTACCAAGTTAATGTCCGGCAATACCTCGATACATTTCCCAATCGGTGGATAGGAAAGCGAAGATCGATTGAATGGCCAGCGCGCTCACCTGATCTTTCATCATCAGATTTATTTTTATGGGGATATGTAAAGAGCAATGTGTACAAAACTGTACTTTCAGATTTGAATCACTTGTCGGTCACGCCTGTTATGTCGAATAATGTTGGAAGACAGTTTTATTTGAGATTAGTATGTTACCAAGACGTTCGCGGTGAACATTTTGAAAATCTACTTCGTTAACATCCTTAGTTCTTTTTCGTATTCTATATTTCATTATATTTTGCATTACATTTTAGTTTTTGAGTGTATTTTATAATTTCGGTAACCACATGGTTTTTATTTATTCTGTCTTAATTGTTGCAATAAACTTGAAAGCGATAACATTTTTGAATAGAGAATGAAAAGACCTTTCAAACGATATATCACAAGCCTATACTTGCTATTTAAAAAATTGGGGGTTGTACCTGTTGTTCGACGGGGTTGAAGGTAGGGGTAGCATTTTTCTGTTGGCTTTTACACACTGTATATTCAAAATTATCTCGATCTGATTTTCTCAACAGAAATTTTATTTTATTTTAGTTTTCAATTCAAATTTGGAAAGTTTTTTCTACTTAGTACTAGAGTAACTTTGGAAAAAATAGCATATCAGATCAACATAGTATTTATTTGATCAAAATAGTATTTATCCAACATTTCAAATGATCTGGCAAATACTGTTTTTCACTAACGAAACGAAAAATCTCTCCATAAAGCTTCACGAGAATTTCCTCTGTGAAGAATCGCTTGGATAAATGTTGGAAATAATCCAATGTCTGTCGTGGTATTAGCCATGGGAGCCTTGTTTCCGGTAGGCACACGCCAAAACCTACTGTAAGAGTCTCTTCTCGACCCAATCATTATATTGATTTGATTTCTACGATATGACTAATCAGAAAATTTCATACGCATCTCAGGCCATTTGACGAATTGTGAATCTTAAACCTAAACTGATTTTTATGTACATACAACCACACGTCTTCACCATAAAAATAGTTGATTACTACTTTCTTGAGTGTACTCTTGCATAAGTTATTCACATCCAGTTAATTTTAGTTTTAGTAGTCAGTCACAGATCGATGTCTATTTCACGAATGCCATAAGGCTCTTTGTAGAAACCATCTGGCCATCATTATCGAGGTTGTAGTTTTCACGAGTGGCATCATTAACATCTCGTGTTAATGCTAACAGTCTTCGGTCTCATCCGGACTGGTCTCTAATCGGTTTTTAACAACGATTATAAAATGAGAAACATAATTATTATTATTATCGGTTAAACAAGAAACAGATTCGAGTCATGAAGCTGTGACAAGTATCTCCGTGGTTTACGGTTTCAGATATTCAATTTCAGTTGAATAACATTTTTTTGAAGAGTGTAATGGTAGAAATGAAGGTGATGATACACATGCCTTTCAATGAATCAGATGAGGTGGATTTTGTGAGAAGATTCACATTGGAGAAAAATACAGTATTATTCATATTAGAATAAACACAGCAAGTACTTGAAACACCGACAGATAAGTAAAATTGAATGTTCTTTCAATGCTCATTTTCGTTTTTTATATGCCCTCGGAACTCAAACTTCCGAAAAATTCCAATTACAACATGGTTTCTGTAGTGTAGAGGTTAGCACATCCGCCTTTCAAGCGAAAGACCGGGGTTCGATTCCCCGCCGGGCCACCGTGCTGTAATCGCACGTTAAAAGGTAAGGCCTCGTTAATCAATTGCTCGCACAAGTTTCGACTTCTGAGGGTTGACGTTCGTCAGCTGGTTAACGGAACGAACAATTTCAGAACAACAACGAACAACTTGAGTTGCCCCATAGTATGGTTCCATATGTGATATGTGAGTGAAAGAGAGAAAAATTTGAGATTTTGAGTATATCTGGACTCAGAACTTTTGCGAGACGTCTAAGGAGAAATAATTGACTGGAGAGTTTTTTACAGTTTTTCAATATGACAAGCCTATTTTAAAGTTTCATCTAATGTGATGCCCAAGAAATTTACAATAGACCCTTCATTCAGTGAAGAATTTGTCGAAAATGTGATGGATTGAGTTTTGCTCCGATTATGTTTGAAATGATTGGAGACCAGCCATTGTTCAATTTTTGTGTTGGATATTTCCATTTGGTATTTCAATTCATCATAATCTGAGTCAGCCCCATAAACGATGGAATCGTCTGCGAATAGCACACAGTTTAGTGGATTCATATAATCAAAGATGTCGTTGATGTATGTAATGAACAAAAGTGGATCTAATGCCGATCCTTCTGGAACACCGTGTTTTACTGTTGAGCCTACTGAAGATGTTTCATTCAAAAAGACTAATTGTGTTCTGTTAGAGAGGTAGGATTCGAAAAAATCATTTGCTATGCCCCTGATGCCGTAATATTCGAGTTTGTCAAGAAAGATACTGTGTGAAACACAGTCGAAAATCTTGCTTAGGTCACACATGGTTACTGCCGTGTGCTTACCCTGTTCAAGACCTTCGACTATGTCGTAAATTAATTTGGCAGTAGCTTGAACTGTGAAATGATGCTTCCTAAACCCAAATTGATTATTATGAAGAAGGTTGAATTTCTCGAAGTATTTAGATAGAGATTTTTTTTCTATTGTTTCCACAATTTTACCAACTGTGGGGATAATGGAGATAGGGCGATGGTTTTCAGGAAGATTTACATTGCCTTTCTTGAAAATCTGGATTCTGTAATACGAAGGTGGTCTATGAAAAAATTATATTTTTTAGTTAATGTTTTATGAGGTCATACTAGTGTACGCCGTAAGGGGCCTGCGTTATTACTACATTACATATATATCGCATAATACGCGTAATATATTTATGATTGATCAAAGTTGCTCCTAGTGAGACTGAAATATAAACTCAGCGTGAATATCCTAGGAGCGTCATTAAATTGATCCACTAAACTTCACAGATATTGTACACGTAAGATAATGACTACCACTAACAATGTTTTATGTTTAAAGGATCATAACGACAATCATTATGATACCGGCTGTGAAAAATTCCGCCATAGATTTAGCTTCATGAGGTGTTATGAAGACGAGTGGAAGGGAATGGCAAAAAAGTGCGCAAGGCTAAGAAGCATGTTCTTGACAATGAAAATGTTGAAGTGTAGAACCAAACGACGGAAATATCATTAGCCCAAGAAATCTACTTTTCGATATTGAAAGGTATCAGAAAAGTATGATTTCTCTTTCTTTCCTTGATTCTATTATGAGATAAAATCAATAAATTATAAACATCAGTACAAATTACGAATTATATTATTACAAATAGAAATTTTCATAGAAATTTTGTTTTTACAAACATTTTTATATCATATTTTTTCATGTTATGAAAAAATGAATAGGAATTTCAAAATGAATTAATTTCTATTCGTTAGCGAATGTTTCGAAATTGGATGAAGATGAAGAAAATGAGTTATGAAAATGATATAAAAAGGGGAAATATTTGAAATTGGATATAAACGGCTTGGAATATTTTGATAAAACTGAAAATTGCAGGATTTTCAGATGGAAATTAGAAAATTTTAATCAACTGAGAGAAACGCTTGGATACAAATATTTTCAGGAAAACAGCAAAATTTCCTTTGACACACAAGGATATATAGTGTGTAAAAGCCATATGGAAAACATTCATTCTTTCGGTTGTTGTTGTTCTAAAATTGTTCGTTCCGTTAACCAGCTGACCAACATCAACCCTCAGAAGTTGAAACTTGTGCGAGCAATGGATTGACGAGGCCTTACCTTTTAATGTGCGATTACCCAGCACGGTGACCCCGGTCTCCCGGGTTACTGTACATATTTAAAAAAAAACCGAAATACGTCAAATTTGAATTAAAATTTGACATTTTTTAACGTAAAAGTGCCACTCCAACCTTTAGCTCCCTTCGAATGATAGGTATAACCCCCAATTTTTCAAGTAGGAAATATAGTTTTGTGATATATCGTTTATAAAGTCTTGTCATTCTTTGTTCAAAAATGTTATCGCTTTCATGTTTATTACAATTAAGATAAAATGAATAAAAATCATGTGGTGTTACGTAATTTTTGGCTTTTCTTAGTAAGCGATAAAACAGTTTTGGAGTATGCGCCGACTAATATCTCAGTGGAGTCGGGTGTGGGTCTTATTATTATTATTAGACAAGAAAATGGATGAGAGGGCGCCAAGTGATTTAAAACAGAATAAAACATACACCTCTCTTAAAGCTGAAATCACTAAATCCAATTGGCTTACTTTCCAAACTTTATGTTAGTTGAAATAAAAAATAGATGAATGATATGAATATGTCTCTATAATAGCAATTCATATATTATCATACATGTTAGACAAAAGTTAGAGGTAAAGGCAAAGAAAACTCTCGAGAGAATGGTTCTAGAATAAAGTCTATAAAAAATCAGTCTTCATCTTAGAATGCACCTACTTATAATTAAAATTAAATCAAGCTTAACAACAAAGTTATAAATTCTAGAAGGCTTTAATGGAAAAAATATTCGGCTTGTTCATGCACAGCAAGTGTTTTCCTTGTGTGCGCGCAATAGAAAAAAATAAAGAAACATCCACTGGGTGGTACTTATCACTATGTCCTCATGGGGGCGTTCCAAGAGATAGGGTAAGAATGTATCAGTTCCTGTATCAGCTGTCTTAGGTTGGATCCGAGATAAATAGAACTCGTTCTTCCTAGTTCCCTTTTATTAACTCGAAGACTACCACAAACTCCTATTCCTCGGGAGAATTGGAAATACAAGTCGAAACGGTTTCGTCAAACGCCTAAAAAGCTATTGAAAGTGTTTACGGTCTGATCGGGACAAAACGTGGAAATGGAATATAATTTTCGACAACTCACCTCAAGTGCAAAAACCCGATGCAACCCTGAGACGTTGAATACTAATTTACCATAGATTTATCCTCTATTATTGAAGAAAATCTGGCGATATCCAGAATACACCTATAACATACACCTATAACCCAAAATGAAATTCGCGATTTGGAATTAATTAGTAAAAAATCCGTTAATAACGATACGTAATAGGCACTATTCATCCAATCTATCCAAAATCTATACAGTCACTGTTCCATCGATCGAAACATACGATACGGTTTTTTCCGTAGCAACTTTTTTCCATCAGATTCGCAGACCCAGGCCACAATTGGAATCGTTTATTTTAACCGGAGAACGAAGTAATTGAATTGACTTGTGTGAGGATATTTAATACACCTACGGCGCTACCCTAGTATTTTAAAACCTTTTAGAATTATTAAAAACACGTTACAGTGGTTACCGAAATTCTATAAAATACACTCAAAAATGTAATGCAAAACGTAATGAAGTGTAGAATACGGAAAAGAACTATGGATGTTAATGAAGAAGATGTTCAAAATGTTCATCGCGAACGTCATGGCAACATACTAATCTCAAATAAAACTGTCTTCTAACATTATTTAACATATGAGGCGTGACCGACCTAATTGCACGCGTTATTCGTTCTTTTAAGTCGTTCAAATCAGAAGGTTTACTTTTGTACACGCTCTTTACATATCCCCATGAAAAAAAATCTAATGATGGAAGATCAGGTGATCGCGCTGGCCATTCAATCGATCCTCGCCTCCCAATCCACCGATTGGGAAATGTTTTATCGAGGTATTGCTAGCTGGACGTTAACTTGGTAATGTGGTGGTGCTCCATCTTGCTGAAATCATATCGTATTTACTGGAACTTGAGGGTTTCCTTGATCAGGATATATATTTGTATGACCGTAAAGAGAAAAAGTACACTCATCAGAAAACATAACTGCTTCTCTATTTTGCTTATTATTTCTTGAGATATGGGCGGTAAATTCAAAAATTTCTCAAGCTATACACGAGCTACTTCCTGTTGTGTTCAGGTTTTATCTCCGTAACCAATCATCTGTAAAACTGTTATTTTATGCATTTCCGTTAATCTAACTATTTGAAATTGACGAACTTTAAACTCAAATTAAAATACTGACAACTAATGTTGTAACATACAAAACAATTTGACAAGGCGTTTTAAACTAACGTTGCCACGGAAAT
>WOGR01009655.1:0-11249 GCA_015342045.1 Leptinotarsa lineolata | reverse complement strand
GGGCCTGATTCTGTGGAGCGCCCTTCGTGTTCTGATTGTCTCCATTGGTGGCACGATGTGAGTGTCCTCTCCAGCCGTGCCAACGGCTGGAGAGGACTGATAATATCAGAATGATTCTAGGTTTGATAATGCAGATTGATAAAGTCTTCGAAACGTCACCAGATAAGTATACAAATAGAATAGGTTTCCACGGTTGGAAATTTGAACATCTGAATTTCAGGTTGAACCGCGCTCAGAGTTTTGCATTGTTGCTGCTTCGACTTTGAAGCCATTTTCATGAAGTAGAAAAGTGTGTCTGTACTGAGAGACACACTTTAGGGTTTCGTGAGTTAACGTCGGGGTCCACACACATACACACACGAATAAGATATTGCGATAATTCGTTATCTGGAAAAAGCCTACAGGGATTCATTGAGTGATTCTTCACTGGATGAATCAGTTTCGTTAGGATTGATGACAACTGGAATAATTTTTTCTGAAAATGAGTATATGCAATCATCCAGATCCCACATCTCTGCCTCGATTCTGATTATTTCGTGGATACATTTTTTCCAAGCTTCTTGGTCGACTGTTTCCAGAACACTGTATAGGCATTTCTTTACTTCACACAGTTTGAAGGTCTTGTTATTCCTGGCGATGAGTCATTCAACTTGAGCTCAAACCAACTCTATTAGATTCAATTCACAGTGATAAGGCAGCAACCGAAGAACCGACATTCCTTTGGTCTTCGACATCTCATTGGTAACATTCCTGATGAGTTTTGACTTATGACTTTTGGCCAAGTTGCGGAGCTCCGCTTTCAACACAGCTGATTTGGAAGAGATAGCTTTCATTTGTAACCACTCAGTAATATCCGTCTTCCTTCAACACGATGTCGCCAGCTTCACAACTCGTCTACTGTGGTAACCTGTGTTATCCATTATTACTAGGGATCCCTGCGGAAGTTAACAAGTATGTTTCAAAACCATTCTTCGGATACTGTGGTATCTATTTCTTGATGGGAAGAATCCCCATTTTTCTTCGATTCAAACAGCATCAATCCATCTTTCACAAATCCCTCACTGCTGCCTATTCGAGTGATGATCAGTCGACCACCTTTTCCAACTGGAATTTTCAAAACCAATGGACCAACCTTCCATGAAAACTTGTCTTCCACTTTTTATGTTCTGGTTTTGCCAAACTTTCGAGATAGTATGCCTCTCATTGACCCATGTTCCATCCAAATAAAAAATAGATTTACCCAGTGTTCTGGCTTCCTTTATTTCTTTTGAATAGTTTTTTCTCCATTCTACAATTTCTGATTTTTCTATTAACATGCACTTTTTAACTTGTTATCCAAAAGTGGAGTTAAGCTTTTGTAATATCTTCTATAATCTAGTTCTTATATCAGAACTAGAATCAGAACACGAATAACTGACTATTCAATGTAGGTATTTCGTTTTTATATAAAAAGAGTGTACTGTTCTCCTTATAAAATGCTTGACTTCTTCGTCGATAACAAAACACTTTCTGCCAGTGGATACTTTCAGCTCAAAAAAGATGTTGTTTTCCTTGAGTTTCATACTCGTTCATACGCATTTTCGCACTACTTCCTCCTTACTTTTTATTTCGGGCGGATATTGTGTTCTTGAAGAATTATAAACATTCATAAAGATTGTTTTTCATTTATATTCAATGCTGACAGTTCCCGACGCTTCACAGTTCCCGAACCACTAGCTTTCATGTTGTATAGCACTTTATTCTATGCGCTCTCGAAGTAAACTGAAGAATATCACTAAGACTAAGATTAAGACTAACCCCTATACCACGGCCTTCAAACTCCCAACAGAAAATAATGTAATATTTTCTTCCTACGGAAAAAGTCAAGTTGGTTTTATTGATAGGTGCAGTGTGTCTGTTGACGATATAATTCAAAGGAATATCTATTTATACCGCCTTCAAAAAAATAATGTTTTTTCAATCCCCTACTGAATACCAATTTATTGGTGAATGTCTTGGTTACTACTGTAGTTTCTCTCATTTTTAGACAGACTATATAAGTGCCATTTAACCATGACCTACCAGCTAGAATTTTGTTCTCTTTAATCGTGACTTCGGTCGTGAAAGCTCATGTTTTAAAAAAATTATTTCCTTTTTCATCGTATATTAGTTTGTCTTGATGACTTTGCTTATTTCATTTTTATAACCCTTTATTTTGATTTCAAAAATTTGTTCAGATTCAGGTCAAAAATATGTTAATCCTTTCAAACACTGGGAGTCGACTATAAATATTTTCAAAAACATTTAAACAAAAACGAAAGTTTCCATATAATTTTTGGATTTGCTAGATATGAAGGCGATTGCATATTCAGATGAAAACAGATATTTCAGTTCATCCCCAATAAGCCAGAAATACCATATATCAAAATTACCATATCCTGAAAAACTTTCCCGTATTATAAGAAACTTAAAATTTTTTGAAATATTATATCTGGTAGCTATTGTTGAGAAAATGCATCTGGATATAAATGGAGAAGAGGTTGAAAAATGATAACAAGAAATCAAAGATACCCACTTTACTTGGCGGTTGAATCCTATTTTTGCTCGCCATCGCTGGATTCATGAATCGGTTATTTTTATTATTAATGTAAAGTTTGTAAGATGGAGATTTATCGGGTAATGGATAAGGATTTGTAACTTCGCTCAGAAATGGTTGTTTGCTGAATGCGAGCTGTAGTTTATGCTCTTTTGCGTTTTCTTCATCCAAAAGCTGCTGTTCGTTGATGTTGTTCGAGCGATGTGTTAGTGGAACTGCTCCTGTGATTCCGATTACAACGTTGTTGAGGTTTTGAACACACCTTTCAACTGCGACGCTGTCTCCCATTTGTACCATGGCTGTTCCTTCTTTCGATTTCAGAAATTTAATCTGAAAAATGAACGTTGATAATGAGTTATTAGTGACAATGCAAATAACATTGTAATAACATGACTGTAATTGACAAGAGCTTTCTCCTATTAACTTCCAGAATTCTCATCTGCTGAATTAGAAGAGTAATTATTATCAAACATCAAATATATAATGTTTTCTAATTATTAGTCATTGACAGAAAATGTTGGTGAAATTTCAAATTTGATAAACTAGATAATAACTGAAAACCTAAATTAAACAAAATACTACAGAAATAAGTGTTACTCCAACAGTCTTTATATTTTTTTTTATGCCATACAGGGGCCTACAATACATCAATTGTCTTTTTTGGTTTCCTTATAGATAAAAGCATCTAACTTCACACAGTCTGGAGATACCGTTGTTCAATATCGATTATTTCCCTTCAATGCACTTGAAAACTTGGCAGCTTTTATACAGTTTCACAAAGATAAAATGTACTGGACCTGTATAACCGATTGAAATGATGATGAATTGGTGCTTCTATTTCAAGTAAATTTTTTATTTTATAGCAGATTATAGATTGATTTAAGCAAATACTTTCGTCTATATTAATTTAAGACAAAATCCCTTGACCTAGTGTAGAAATGTCATCAAATTATTATTTCCAGGACATTTCAGGACATCGGTTGCGGATGTACGTATTCACCGGCAGTAAGAGGTTGCATATCTTAATGAGTATCTAGAAGTGATTTCGAATTGGGGTGAAAGTAATCAGGTTCAATTCAATACCACGAAAATCCAGGAATCGGTTATCTCTAAAAAGATAAATGTCTCCGAACCGGATATAATAATGTCAGGACAGATTATTCCGCTTTCAACTTGGATACCCGTGTTAGGAATAACACGTTGAAAGGTAAGACCTCCTTAGTCCTTAACTCGCACAAGTTTCGACTTTTGAGAGTTGTCGTTCGTAGGGGTGCGACAGCTGGTTAACGGAAAAACATATTTTAACAGATAAGTTTGTTGGGAGTCAAAATGGAGACCAATATGTCTGGGCACAATCATGATGCTGAAATTGCGAAGGCTGCTTCTCAAAAACTTGGTACACTGATTCGAACCAGAAAACTTCACTATCTCTCGATAATACTAGTTGAAATCCATACCTCCTGTTCATATAAAATCATAATTCGGTTATTTATATACGTAGTTTCTCATATATGGGAGAAATTGTGTAACACCTCATCTGTAGATTTCAGTCACCTCTCAAAAGCTTTAAAAAAGATTGACAGCTCTAATCTCAATAAGGCAATAATTTAACATTATAATACTTTCCTCGGGCTATCATGAAGGTTTCGATTTCCCAGATCTTGTTTCCCCATACCAGGATTGTAGGACTTGCTATTTTTAATGATTTTTTGTTATTTTTTATTATAACTTATTATTCATTTATGATGCCTTGCACTTTTTTGTATTGATTTAAAAGCAGCCATAAAAGTTGAACTTCGCCCATTCATCATACTTTGTATTATTATATCTTTCTATTGTTTATTTCTCATTATGATGAATAAAGAATTGTTACTATTATTTAAACTAGAATCGAATTAATGAGCCATTAATTTAATTCACTTAGGAATTAATAACTGCCATTACTACTTGATTTTCAGAAATGTTTTCGATGTCACGTCACGATTATTCATCATTTGATAAAAAAAATTGAATTGAAAGCCAAAAAAATATATTCCTGTGTTATTTATAAGAAAAATCGAATTCATGGGCGAGTAATCTGATTCATTTAAAAATCGTTTTCCAACGGTGAATATCTTTTTCTAAACAAAATCAGATTTTTGGTGGAAAAGAAGAAAAAAAAATCTTCTGTAAAAACTCTATTGCATACGTTACTCAATCAAAACTATTTTCAAACATGCAAATGAACTTAATATGTATATCTTATCAGTGCAACTCACCCGAGCAACATTTCCATAGAGACACATGAGATTGAATAACTTATCAGCGTTAGTCCTCAAAGGATCCAATCCGTACACCATGAGGACACCCCCGGGCTGTTGAAATTGGGCATTCCTTTGGTCCGTCGTGACTGCAGCCGGTGTGGCCCCCTTCCGGAACGCCTCTGTAGCAAACGTTTCCGGAAACCCGGTTGTGGCACAAATTTCATCGTAAGTCCGGGTCGGTTCACTGGGATACGGATCTGGAAAGCATAAGGGAAGTTTTGAAAATTATGTGATTCCAAAAAAAAACTTCTACTCTAAGATGCAATCATTAGAATCAATTAAAATAAAATACAGTTCCGATGATGTCCACCGCAGTAGCAGATGAAACGTTCGGTAGTTCAGGTTTCATTCGACCACGGCGTACTATCCCGGATTTTGTGCTCATTAATATATACGGTGAGTGTCTGACCGAGCTTTTATAAAAAGTTTGGGATGGAGGAGTGAAGTTATCCGTACAAAAGTTTCAGATAGAAATGCATTCGACTTTGTGAAATATTTTTCAATATCAGGGTGGCATATTTATTTCAGGTTTACAAGCGATTCAGAAGTTGTTTTAAAAATAATGTCAAGAATTAGATCTATTCAACAGTACTCATTTTCAGTTTCGTTATGGAAATATTTTTAAAATGAAGTTTCCTCATAATGAGATGATAATTTGACCAAAAATTTTTCTAATATTGAATGAATCAAAACTGAAAAACAATGTTTTTTAATTTAAATTAAATTTAACATTCCTTCACTTTGTTTACATTCGAGTTATCAAAATGAAAACTCCTGAATGAACTGTCATCACCAAAATCGCTTCTTTTCATATTCCCGAAGATTACCTGAAGATTTTTTGATATCTTTCGATTTTTTTTTCTCTCTGAAATATCGTTTTCGAAGTTTTTGCTGGAGAAGTTCAATCTTGAGAATAATTAAAGAAAGAAATTTTCGAAATGAAATTTCGAAAAATTCATCTATTCCAACGTACCTATACAGTAGGTTCTGGTAAATGCCTGTGAACAGCGACAAAGGTGCCATTCCAAAAACCCGATGCTCAATACTCCCATACGTAATAATAATTACAGGTAGAAAATAGAAACTAAGTATCATAAATGGTAGTGACTAACATTAGGAGAAGACAACACATGTAAAATAATCTCAATTAGCTCAGTGTTGGTTTCGAAGAAGAAATTTCAAAATTCACCAGATTTGCAACTTTTTATCGTGAATGAGTGAAAATAAATAGTTTGAATATCTTTTGAATTATGACAACTAATTGATCTGTTGCTCATTCATGAGAATATTACCATACAGTATTGAATAAGATAAATTAACGTTATTCAACATACTTTTGAACGAGTGGTAGAATATAATGACGTTTTTGTCGGGTTTCATGAATGAAATAAATTATTTGCAGTTTTCTAAAATCTATCAATTGAATAGCTTGGTCCTTTTAGAATGAATAATTTCAATTTTCTTGAGTTGCTTTGAGCTGATGAGTGTGATTATTCAATGCTCCGCTCCAACTTACCATAAAATATTTAATGTGTAGTTATAACACTTTCATTTTGTTTATTTTTGAGATATTTTCAATGTGTCTGAATGTGAAGAGAATCAATCGTAACTTGTAAAATATGGAATAGAATGAGTTTACCCCGGGTGAGTATGGTCAACGACATTTCCCTGAAAACGCCATCTATGGAATATCAAAGATGAACGAGGCTCCCCAAAGCGGCTAGTTGCAAAGCCACGCCTTGAGATCGACCTCGACCAAATTCTTCCAGTGTCTTTCACTGCAAGGCTTAATGTTGAAAACCAGTGCCCAAACATTATCCTTCAAGGTCAATTGAGCCCAGCAACGCATTTATAGTTCAGCCTAGCACCACTGATGAGACCTGGTGGGTCGAAACAGTGCTGTCTGGTGTTAACTCATGAATGCGTTGTGTTCGGATTCCGGTTTACAAATTTACGTTTATCCAATCAAATATTCATATACGCCCAAATAAGCTACCAAGGAAAAATTATGAAGATATTCCTTTTTTTTCAAATAATAATAATGATGAATGATGAGGAATAAGCACATGTTCTTTAATGTTGTCAATATTGTGGTATTTAGTTGCCTGCAATAAAAAAAGAAATGTTTATACTACAAGTACTTATTATGATTGAGATTTGATTTGAATAAGATTTGATTAGAACTGTTCCTAAATGTTACCAGCATTTATTTTTCATGGATTTGTGATTTTCGTGCCAATATTAATTAATAGGCTCTGGTTTCGACTAACATGGGGTCTTCCAACAGGGACTTCCGAATCCAACCACCATCAATCGACCAAAAGAGGAATCATCAAGACTCTAGTATAGACCGTGCTTTCGAGCTCTGCAATACGAAGGAAGGTTCGGAGAAAGAACTAGGTATCATCAAAAATGATCTTGCTTGCACTTCCCTACATCAGAGTATTATCGGAAAGGAAAAGAAGAATTGGGTCCAAATACAACATCAGAACCTGCTTCAGATCCAGAAACACTATCCGTAGCAGCCTTACGAAACTAAGGCTTCCAAACGCTGACTACGATTCCAAGAATTGCATTTACCGGATACCTTATGAGTGCGGGAGATTCTGTATCGGTGAAACTAAGAGGCAATTGAAAGCCCGCATTGCCGAGCACAAGAAACACACACAGCGAGGGGAAACCAGCAAATCAGGAATAGCAGAGCATGATTGGACTCATCAACATAACATCGAGTGATCCAGAGCTGATATCATACACAAGGAGGAACACTGGTTTAGAAGGAAATTCAAAGAACCCGCATATATGCTGTCCAACAACGTATTCAGCCAAGCCAGCATAGAGATACGCAACATATGGAAACCCATAATTAAGGAAAAAATTGCCAAATCTCGCCAAACGGTCATCTCCCGCTAAACCGGTGAAGCAGAGAGAGGGAAGAGGTGATAAGTAAAAGTACTCCAATGACCCATAGATAGGCATCTCTCGGATGAATTAGTCCAGTCATCACCCGAAGACGAAATTGGATACTAACAATCGAAACGTCGTGAAGTAACGTGGCTTGAAATCGCTTATCTTTCAATTTTATTTTTTATTCATTTCACTATTGTTTCAATTGTTCAATTTTTTACTTGTATTTTGTTTCACGGTAAATTTCATTTCAGGGATTTTTGCTTAATATATTTGTTATTTTCAGCTATTCTTTAAACTTTCAATTGTATTGGTTATTTCAGGGATTTCAAATCATTTTATTCAATATTAGACAATGGAAGTCCGAACTGATGAAATTCACAACGAAACATTATCAATCAGCTTCAAGCAATTGATAATGGCCATCTACATCTGTCACATTGGTGTTATCATTTATTCATTATGTTTTTGCCAAATCACCATGGACGAGTATAGCAATCAACAGCATGTGCAAATAATGAAATTTTCTCATCAAAATGGGTGTTCAGTTCGGGCAACGTTCCGCGAGCTTTGCCAATTTTACGATCGCCATAATCGTCCTACCGAGAGGACTATTCGCGATGTGGTGGACGAATTTGAGTCCACCAATTCAGTAAAAAATCGACCAACACCCGTACGTCGACGAAATGCAAGATCTGCCGAAAACATTGCCGCTGTCTGTGAGAATGTACGGGACAATCCTAGGCAGTCGATTTCGCGGCACTCACAAGAACTCGGCCTTTCGCAGAATTTTGCAACGTGACTTGGGCCTGCAGCCGTACAAAATACAACTGACCCAGGAACTGAAGGTGAACGACCATGGATATCGACATGTGTTCGATGACTGGGCTCTGGAGCAGTTATCGAATGACCCTGATCTCCATCGAAAAATCATCTTCAACAATGAGGCCCATTTCTAGATGAATGAGTTCGTGAACTCGTGTCGAATGTGGGACGACACCAATCCACATGAAATCCTAAAGCGTGCATTGCATCCTGGAAAAGTCACTGTTCGGTGTAGATTTTGGGCTGGCGACGTCATTGGTCTACTGGAAGGGAGCTATTCTATCGTTTTCATAACGCAAAAGAGCGAACGATGCCAGTGACTACTCAATATTACTTTCCTTTGTGCAATAGAAGCATTTATTATTCTTTTGAGAACGACGTTGGCCAGGCCATCACTGTCAATGGCGAGCACTATAGGTCGATGATTACCAACTTCTTTTGGCCTGAATTGGATGATCTGAACACCAACGACATGTGGTTTCAACATAACGGCGCTACGTGCCACACAGCACATGCCACACAGCACATGCCACATTGGATATTCTGCACGAGCGATTTGAGGGCATGGAGGTGATTTGAACTGGCCACCGAGATCCTGCGATTTGACACTGTTATAAATTTTTCTTGTGGGCTTTTCTCAAGTTGCAGGTGTATGCGAATAAGCCATAGCCACAGCGGTCCTCAAAGTCAATATAACCAATGCAATTTTTCCAATTCAGCCTGATTTATGGGCCACACTTTGTTTTATTTAAAATTAAAGATAGAAAGCGCTTAATAAAAGACTATAGATTGAATCTACAATTTCACGTTGGAATGGATATTTTAGCCCAAAACAGGTGAAGTAACAAAACAAAGTACGTCGAAGACATATTTTATGAGATCCGATGAGAGTTGTGATGTAATGAAAACAAGATTAAAATCGATGTTCTATTATCGACAGAGAAAAACAACCGATATAAAGGCAGGTTTCATGTTTCATTTCATCGCCTGACCACAAGCCTTCATTGTTTTTTTATTAACTGACAATCAAGGGACAAGTGATCGTGTTTATTAATTCAAGCAACAGTTTCCGAAATCACGAAAAATTTATAAATACACAGACTACCACCATTCCTCTTCGAGGAATTCTCTTTATGGAATTGAAATATTACATAAAACGAATATAGTCTAGTTTGTAGCATATGTCAATAAACGTATGAAGATATTTGAACAAACTGATCTCGCAGGCCTCTAATCAAAAATTGTATCATGGAATGAATTTACAAGTGAATCGAATATTCTTTCATTTCGTCTATTTCAACGGATTTCCTGCACGTAATGTAATTCCAAAAAATCATGGGAATCTTTTATTAATAATATCTCTAAAAATAGCACTGTCTCAAATACCAGAACTGCACCACTCCTCTCGATTCGCATTTCTCCAACCAAGTTGTCTACAGGAGATGAAGTTAAGATTTATGGCTTCCTACTTGCCCTTCTTCATACAAAAATGTCGAAAAAAGAAAAAATTGAGTTCAAAATAAACTCTTCAAGAAAATATGTAGATGTTGTCTAGAGGTTACTTTCAGATACAAATTGGAAGAAACAGTCCTCTTGAAACAAGTTATTCTGTTCACTTTAATGAGATGAATAAAAACACTTTTTTTGTCTAATTTCCACTAGGCGGTTCAGCCCATTATCAAGTAAAACTAACTAACTAACTTTCTGGAGTGTGCAAACGAATTATATGGAGTTACAGGTAGTCTGGGAGGATAGGTACTGAGATTACCAAGGTTGCCAAATTCAAGAGTGGAGACCTACTTAGATCGATTTGCTCGTTTATGTGTATATATCGATCTATAGAGGTCTCCACTCTTGAATTTATGAATTTGGCAACCCCTGTAATCTTTATAATTTCATAGTTGGTACCCCTATTCAATCAGTACCTAGCCTCCCAGACTACCTGTAACCCCATATAAGTCGTGTGCTCACTCCAAAAAGTTATTTAGTTAGTTTTACTTGATAATGGGCTAAACCCTGAAAACGGTCTTAAGAATAAATAAACGTAGTAGAAATTAGACAAAAAAGTGTTTTCATTCATCTTATTAAAGTGATCATGAATTTTCACGAAATAAACAAGTTATCAATAATACAAGTTATTCTGTTATTTGTTGTTTATTTCGTTAACCAGCTGTCGTACCCCTATGAACGATATCCCTCAGAAGTCGAAACTTGTGCAAGCTAAGGATTAAAGAGGTCTTTCCTTTCAACGTGTGATTTTTAACACGGTTGCAAAATCATCCCAGCTTTAACTAGATAAATTCTCTCGAGAGAAATATCTGGTCGAGGATGGGATCGAAACGACGACCTTCCGATCGTGAGTCGGACGCACTGCCACCGCGCCAATTCATATTAACATCGAATTACAAAAAAATCACTTTTTTCTATTCAGTTTATTCTCCGAACACAAATGCACAGACAAACAGACAAATAAAGAGCAAATAGTTACACTTGTATTATATGCATTGATGAATGAATGAATGATTTATTGGTAGGAAGATCCTAATACACAAACATAATATACATAATATTTCATGTTATGTTGATAAACATAGTAAGGTTTTAGCACTTATATACATATAGGTACACACAAATACATA
>WOGR01009654.1:0-11249 GCA_015342045.1 Leptinotarsa lineolata | reverse complement strand
CAGAAAAAATAAAAACCATTTTCCGAAATTTCTGTTTTTTTCGGATATCTCCGGATATATTCGGAATTTCAGAACTTTCTCAACGGCATATTGTTAGTCAGGTAAATGCGCAACTTTGCCCCAATTTTACCATCTTCGAATATCTCTCATAGTTTCCGAGATCCCAATGGTGAGGATCGTATTTGAATCACCCTGTATTTTTCTCAATTCGAATTTCCTATATTCTAAAAATCTGTATGAAACTGTATTTCAAAACGAAACGGGAAATTTAAAATACACAAACAGGTCGAAGACTAAACAAAAACACTCACTTTGACATTTTTCTTCCTGCGATCTTCCAGCTCCTTCAGGAATGTTGGATCATCGTTGCAATCCCTCACGTATCTAGGAATCTTGGTGATATCTGCTAGCCACCCCAATCCATATCCCCCCAAAGTACTCCAAGTAAGAAAAGCATGCGCATCCCTTTCCAAATAAAAAAGGTGTAGCCCGAAAATTCCCCCGAAAAACCAATACACATACGCCCACAACACACTCTTTTTCTTATCAGTACCCGCGTCAGTACCATTTCTTTTCATATTCATATCCCCTAAGTAGTACCTACACGTATTTGTTGACAAGAACCACGGAAACCTGTCTTATCTATATTTAATGGAAACCTAATTTATAAAACTCGCGGTTTTTCTGGATTTTCACATTTTCTTTCAATTTTTTTCACGGCACCCTGGATATGTCCTCATCTGAACGTAATTTCGTCAAGTTCATTGAACGTTCGATCGCACTGACTGAATCAAGAAGTTTGAAACATCCACGTACACGTTGAATATTTACTGTTAACCAGGTAAGACTCTACCTGTGCGATGGCTTCCAGTGGCATGGCTTGGGGGGCAATATGTTCAACTAATTTCCGTTAATTCACTTCAATAATTATCTGTTCTGCTATCAGGAAAACATCGAACAAATCGGATTCGATTCAATCCTTCAACAATAATAATAGTGTTTGGTGACACAGAAAACATATAGAGAAAATTGAAGGTAATGGAAATCCAAAAATAAGTATTTACTTTTTTGAAAAATGGCACCAGTTAACATGAAAATATGACGCACAACTTCAATCCTTTCGAAATGTCAGCATGTTCCTACATTTTCAAGTAGAATGGGAGACTTGCGTAACACACCTCCTATGAAAAGCATTTATTCTGGTCACACTTTTTTCATTTTGGTTGATTACTCATATAATTGACAACAAATTAAAAAACTATGGCCTGTAGAAGGTACCGTGAAACCACTGTTATTTCAGATGGTTCATCAAATACATGTCAAAGTTTTCAAAGTTTAAAATCAGACTTGCCTTTCAAGAGCACAAAAATGCATTTGTATTCAGCCCGGCACTGCTGATGAGACCTATATAGAAGGTCGAAACGGCGCTTTACTGTTGGAAGTGAATGCTTCGCTTTTTGGCTCTGGCTTCAACTAGTTGTTTTGCAGTGAAAGCTGCAGAAAAAACAGAAGACGAATCTTGTTTGGTCCTCTGATTGTAAGAGGTCTTAGTGAAATAATATCTTCTTCAAGAGTATACCGTTTGAAAAACGAGTGAACCTTAAAAAAAATCTCAAAAGAATTGGCTTAGTAAAAAGATGTTGGTAACATCATTTGAAATTTTATTCAAATACCAATTTGCTAATGTCTTTTTAGTTACTCAATTCACTGAATATCAGTATACTTCTCACACAGAAAATAGCTAAGAATTTTATGATAAACTTTGCCAACAAGATTACTTTTATGACAATAAAGTATATTCGTCCTCTCTCTCCTACTTGAAAGACCGGGGACAATATGTGGAAGTTTCGGGTGCATTATCTGAGAAATAAAATTGAGCAGTGGAGTTCCACAAGGCCCTGTCTTTGGGGCCCATATTATTTTTGTTATATGTAAATGATCTCACTAACTTGGATATTAGCGGTAGGTTCACTTTATTTGCAGATCATGCAATTATTGAATGGCACACTGAAGATAATAATACTCTCAGCTAATTGATCTCTACAGATCTAGCTGAAATAAAAAAGTCGTGCGATGCCAATCAAATGGTCTTCAACTGCAAGAAAAGTAAAGTGTTATCATTCAAATGAGACATTGAAAACATACAACTAATTAATGACACACTCATTAAATCTGATAACTATAGATTCTTAGGCATTGTATTGGACCATAATTTAAAGTTCGATGAGCATATCATGGCAATGGCAAAGAAATTGCCATCTTGGTGTTATGCTATGAGAGTTATTCGAAATGACATCGGTCATCTTATGGCTAGAAAAGCCTACTTTGCCCTCCTGGGGGCAAAGTAGGCTTTCCCAGATATGGGAAAGCATTTTGGGGAGCCTGGTCACAAGCGTTGTTTTCAATGATCTTTAATCTACAAAAGAGAGCACTGAGATGCATATGTCATGTTAATCATGAAACTTCATGTAAACCCTTATTCATATCTTAGAAGCCACTTTTGTTTTTACATTCAATTGATAGAGAATAAATTAGGAAAAACTGTTCTTATATCTAATTTACTGTATTGTTTCAAAAATATTTTACAGTATCATGACTGTATACATACATTTATGAGTTCATTCACTTTCAACATTCGACAATCCATATTGGTTTGCATAATTTTAATTTTATCTAACTATCATGACCACCTTCCTATTTTAAGCAGTTACGATTTATGTACTATTATATTCAGAAGCTTTGTCAATGAGAATTCTATTCTTTATATAATAATGCGTGCTTTGACTTTGATATCATTTAAACGAACATGAACCGTCAATAAAACTCATAATAGAGATTAAATAAATTGATCAACTTTGTTTCTTTAATATTATGTTAAAAATATGTTATAAATTTCCCATTTTTCCCCCAATTTCCCCAGTATTTTACTTATCAACACTTTTGGTGCATACATAGTTTTATCATCAACCCCTGTAATACCCTCTATCGGTGTCGTACGCCACTGACTCGACTGACAGGCACCATTCCTTCGACGATTATACTTATCTATATACCGAAGTCATTTGCAAATAGAACACCTACAATCCTATATATTTGATGTAGGTATTTACAAAGAAAAATGTATTTACCCTGCTTCCAAAGTAAAACACTTAGTGTATGTACCTACCTGCATTGATTATGGTCATTCAATTAATTATAATGAGAAATCATTATGTTGTGATTAGGTGTCTGTACAAGTTCA
This sequence comes from Leptinotarsa lineolata, assembly GCA_015342045.1. Classification (NCBI taxonomy): domain Eukaryota; kingdom Metazoa; phylum Arthropoda; class Insecta; order Coleoptera; family Chrysomelidae; genus Leptinotarsa; species Leptinotarsa lineolata. The sequence continues at coordinate 8,008 of WOGR01009654.1, read as the reverse complement.
AGGTTAAAATAATTGCAAAACTAGGCTCATAGTTGTATTAATTTGTTTCCCGCTAGAAAACAACTTATAACTATAACTGGGATGCAAAGTAGACAGGAAAATTTTCACCATTGAAACTACGAATATGAGTAATTTCGATTGTCAATGTTTTTAGAATGGTTTATTCTATTAACAAATAAAAAAGCGCATTTTTACCGTCTGTAGGTTTAGAGACACGTTGATTCATGTTAATGTCGAATTAATTTCCAATAAAATTATACAGTTTTTTTGTGTTGAACTTTTTCAAAATGTAAATAAAGAAATAAACACTTGGTTGAGTTTGACCTGCTTATCTTATTTGGTGATGTATAATGCTCATTCTGTAATTAATTCACTTGTTATTGGTCCATTTGGAACAGAGTGGTATTGGATCCTAAAACATGACCAAAAACCAAAAATGTTCTAATCACTTATAGATTCTCCGAAATTGGTATTCTTCAAAAAGCAATTTAAACACTACATCAAAAAACGAAACACGCCGTGTTCCACATGCGCAGTCCGTAAATTATTGTTTGCCCATTGAGTCCATCGTCCAGCTGCGACCTCTACCGGACATATCGAAACTAAGCCAGATGGTAAATCAAAAACAGTCAGCTGATTTCATATTTGGTAGTGGTTTCTGTATTCATCGTGAGTGCTAGTTATTCATTTCACCTATTCATCAACTCCTTATGTCTATTATGAACGCACTTGAAAACATTACTCTTACAAATTCTCAATCAAATAACTCAAAACACAAAAAGCCGAAAACAATAAACGAAATCTATGTCATTAAGTTATTTCGATCAGCTGTTAGTTGTTAGCTTCCCAATATTAGTAGTGGGTGATATTTTGAAATGTCTAGATTTCACTGTTTTAAAACTCTTGTGATTTTGAGCGCACATACTCCAGTAGCTGTCTATATGAGGGATTAATCTGAGCCATGTATATACTCCATTAGACTGATTTACTCCAAAGTGCGCTGGTTGACTAGAAATGCGCATTGAATATTGCAGAATAAACTCACTTTTACTGTCGCACCCCGTGGAAGTTCTGTGTTCTGTGATCATAGAATCACTTTCTGATCTTTCACTTTTGACCTTCAAGTTTCGACGTTTGACAGCTTTTTGATAGCTGTCACTTGAAGGTTATTCGTATTTTGGTTTCAATTTTATTTGAAATTTAGGATTTACCAGTTATTCCATCCTTTTTAGAAGTGTGGTGAATATTTATTCGTGTAGGAAATTATGAATTAAAAACTAGTCAGAAATGGCACAGAGTACTAGTGGCGGAACTTCGTCACGTCGACATGTTAGAGACCAAGACACGGCATCAATTACATCTTCCAGAGTTGCAGATATCTCTGAGTGGGAGGCAAATGAGGTAAATAACAGCTACACTCCAAGTGTAACTGCAGTTCTTGGAGTTTGGTATCCTTATGTCCCTGCTGTTTTCGAAAATATGTCACAATCTACTGAAATCCACACACAGATTTTGAAAATTACAATGTGGTTTTGAAACCCCATTGTGAAAGCCTTCATCACTGGACTAAATAGAAATCATAAAATTCACAGTGATGAATTTTAAATGGTTGATGATAGTAGGTCCAAAAGTTCAATAAGATCTCAAATGAAATTGTGTTGCTTTTTGAATTGATGTTTTATGTTTTTAACAAAAACTAAGTTTATGTACTCTAGCTGTATTTGCCTAGGATCACTTCTGTCCTTGATAAATACTTCAATGAATGATTTATGTTGTCAGTGGACTATTTTTGCTGACAACTAAATGAGGTACCTATATATGGTGACTAATTTTGAATCTCAAGAAACCCTTCTCCATGACCATTGCGAGAATGAAAAATCCTGATGGAAATACTCAAAAAAGTTAATGAAAAACATTGTTCACTAAAAAAAAAAAATTGTTTAGAAATGGGGATAAGTATCGACAGGTTGATATCTTTAACAGCTCCACAAATACCATCAAAATTGAACTGAGTCGCATTATTTCTTGAAATAATTCCTTTGTTTATTGTGTACTTCTTCATCATTATATTTTGAACGAAACTCATTATATTGTATCTCTCTTCTTTTTTTTATACCATAATATTGTACCACTATTTTGTATTTTACCACTCAATTGTACTGTGATTTTACTAATACTATATTGTATTTTGCTTCATATTGTTAGTATGGTGTTATGTATTTATCTTTAGTTTAGTTTAAGATTTTACAAACTTTTCTTTTTTTATAACTGAATTGAATGTGATTTTATCACTATATTATTGTATTGCGTTTTATATTGTATCATGTATTTATTATCTTTAATTTAGTTTAAGATTTCACAAACTTTTTTTTTAATAAATTGTAATTGGGACTGCCCATTGAATAAATAGCAAGCAGAACCTCAAGAGCTGCAGTTACAGGCATTCTCACGGCTCTTGTGACACTCAGGCATGCCAACCATTGAATGTTGCCAACCTTTGAACAATACCATGCCTGAGTTGGCATGCCTGAAGTTGGAGCCTATATCTCCTGAGGACGTCAACTTGGTTGGTGAAACGCACCTCATGGTGATTGGGAAAAATGCCTGTTTATGAATATATGCTTACATTATTTCGTCATTTGATACATTTTAAAGTATTCGAACAATCTGGAAGATGATTTTATTATTTTAGGCTTTACGACAGAGAGAACTGGAGGAAGCCAAAGGCAGAGCTGCGCAAATGGAAAAAACCATGCGTTGGTGGTCAGACTGCACAGCCAACTGGAGAGAAAAGTGGAGCAAAGTCCGGAACGAACGCAACAAGGCCAGAGAAGAAAGCAAACAACTGCGCACTAAACTGGAAACTGTGTTGAAGGAGACCAACACCAGCAAGAGGGAAAAAGAAGAACTAGAGGCACAGAATAACCAGCTGAAAAAGGAAATGGAGAGGATTCACATAATACTGTTGAAGCACTCCGAACAGTTCGATGCACAAATCCTAGAGGCCTTAGGGGAGGATCCCTTGAAAGAATTCGGTTTCAGTGTGAGCTCTCCAGTAAGAGAGAGAGAGAATGGAGTGTCTTCTTCGCATTCCAATCCAGAATGTGATAGTACAGCCGTTCAGGATTCAGACTGTTCCGTCATTGAAGAGTATGTTTTACAGGGCGCTGTGCCGAGGTTTTTCAAAGATGGAGACAAAAAGGACGAAGGTAGTATCGCCGAGAAAGCCAGTGCTTCTGAGAAAGCATGCGATAGAGGTGATTATGAAGAAGAGTATGTTTTGCAGAAGCTCTCTATGCTTCAGCTCAGGTTAGAAGAAGCTACCAAGACATTGCAAGCAGAGAGAGAGTAAGTGATATGCTTAAAGTACTTTTATTTATTGTCGTTCGGGGCTTTCCTAGTTATAAACCTAACTCTGAAGCCTGTTATTGAAATGTATGTGTATTTGTTAAATAAATGGGTCCACATATGAACAACAACCTTCAAATGTCGAAACTAAGCTAAGGATTGGTGAGTAGTAGTTGGTTTAAGCCGATTTTGAACCTCTCCCCACCACTTTCAACCTTGGAATGACTCCTACATAGGTTGCAGGACGTAGCCAAGGTGACTTTGAGGGAGTGTTTCGAATTTGACCTTGAACGACCTTCAGCTGCATGGACGAAGAGGCTTTTGGAGTGTGTTTTTAGTTTGAATTTCAGTGACCATCTGCAATATCATATGCCTTTGCTGAAGTGAATTTGAGGGCGTTTATGTAATCTCTTTTTCTCCCTCACTTTTTGAAAGAACATATGTATAAACGCGGGGTCACTCACTGACAGGAGTCGGTTTGATATTGCGCAAATATGTTTCTTTGCGATAGGTGCAGTAAAAGTTTCAGCCGCAGTGAATGCTCAATATTTTTAAGTAGGAATGAATGCCAAGTTCATATTCATTGCTCATTCAGTTGAATCAGCTATTGATTCAATTGAATGAGCTATTCTCTATAACCAAGCTGCCGTCTGATCTAATATAAAAGATGATTAGGAAATAATCAAAACATTGTGATCAGTTTATAAAACCACACCTGTTTCGCTAGGCAATAGCTTTATCAGGCGCGTTCATACTTATTAGAGTTTATAGAATTAAGGCTTCATATAACATATCAATTTGATTCACATGCCCCTCTATCTAATTAACGACTAATTTTAGCACAGTTTAGGTATGTACTAAATGAAAATGTGGAAAATTCAATGGAAAGGGAATGAAGAAACTAAACATTGTATGTAAATGAACCGAAATGGAAGAAATTGAATGTTTATGAATTGAATTTATCTTTGTGATTGAATTTTATTAACTGTGAAATGTATTGGAAACTGTTTTTAATTTCGTAGTGAAAAATCTCAACTTCACCGAAATATAGAGAGACTGACCAGCGAACTCCAGGAAGCCAGGGATAGGTGTGACGAACTCAGGGAATCAAGGCAGGATACCATGCGGGATATTCTGATGCTCCAGGACGAACATCAGAAAGAGCTTCAGTCGATCAAAGCTGATCTTCAGGAAGAAGCAAACTCCAGGGAAAGTATGGATAAGAGGATGAATGACTTGAGAGCTGAGGTAGGTTAAAGTTTTACTTATTATCGTTTTAGTTAATAATAATTACAGTCATAAGTTATTCAATGTAACTTCGTGTATTTCAGAGAAAAGTTTTCTGTGAGAACCTTCATTAAAAACTTATGTGATTTGAGGTTCTCACTTCCAATATTTAAACTCAAAATTTTGAGATGAAAGTCGAAATTTTGAGTTTAAAGTCAAAATTTGGAGATTAGAGTTGAAATTTCGAAACTAATGTCGAAATTTCGAAATTGAAGTTGAAATTTCGAAAAAATAGTCGAAATTTTGGAATTGAAGTAGATATTCTGAGTAAAAGGTCGAAATTTCGAGTTCAAGGTCGTAATTTCGACTTTAAAGTCAAAATTTCGAGTTTACGGTTGAAATTTCGGGACTGAAGTCGATATTTTGAGTTTGAGGTCGTAATTTTGAATTTGAGGTCGTAGTTTCGAGAAAAAGTCAAAATTTTGAAATTGAAGTCGAAATTTCGAAATTAAAGTCGTAATTTTGAGTTAAAAGTCATAATTTCGAGTTTACAGTAAAAATTTTGAGAATCAACTAGAAATTGCGAGTTTTAATTGGCAATTTCGAGTTGAATGTCGTAATTTCGAGTTAATTCGAGTATACAGTCGAAATTTTGAGATTGAAGTCAATATATTGAGTTTGAGGTTGTAGTTTTGAGAAAAAAGTCGAAATTTCGAAATTAACGTCGAAATTTCGCGTTTAAGGTCGTATATTCGAGTGTATAGTCGAAATTTTGAGATTGAAGTCGTAATTTCGAGCTTGAAGTCGTAATTTCGAGTTAAATGTCGCAATTTCGAGTTGAATATGGTAATTTTGCGATTGAATTCAAAATTTCGAGTTTATTTTGAGTCTACAGTCAAAATTTCGAGATTGAAGTCGAATTTTTTAGTTAAAAGTCGTAATTTCGAGTTTACAGTCAAAATTTCGTGTTTAATTTTGAGTTCCAAGTCGTAATTTTGATATTAGACTCAACTTTAAGAACCGAGAGCCTGTTTCCTACTAAAAGATTGCTTGAACGTGGCTTACAGAATAAATGATAATTTTTTTATCTGTATGGTACCGTCTATTGTCTCTAATCATATTCGATGTTTCTCGGAATAGCAAATTCAATCCCACCAAAGTTCAATCGAAGTTTTAATTTTTTTTGTCAATTTGACAGCTAGAGAGGTTGCAAGCAGAAAACGCTGCGGAGTGGGGAAAGCGCGAGAGATTAGAAACTGAGAAGCTAGCGATGGAGAGAGACAACAAAAAATTGAGAAGTGAATTGCGAGATATGCAGGAGAGGATGGAACGAAGAGGTCGACCGGTAACGAACTCAGATGCCGAAATAAGGCACTTGCAACAGGAATTGATTGATAAAAATAAGGTGGGTGATATTCAACAGTGGTTGCTCTCATCAATAACGAATATATTCTCTGTTTCCGACTAGTGAAAAAGTAATGAATGTCCATTATAAATGCAAAAGGCTGACAGAGTGCCCAGACAAGAGCTGTTATAGACGGGTTTATAATACTTTACCAGGTCCGGCCTATTTTTGTATTTCAAACGGGTCGCAAACAAAATATTTTATAAGTGATCGGGGTCGTTTTATTACGTGCAGTGGCGTGCGTTTGGGTATATATTCAACTAATAATAATCTAACTGGTTTAGTGATTCAGTGATTTTTTTCAAGATTGGTTCGTTGGGTAACAGGGTCAATTTTTCTTGTCAACGTTTCGAATTCGATTAAATTCTTTGGGGCTCGAAAAAAAGTTTATTTGTGTTGAAAATAAATTTTTTTCAAAAACATTAGGCATATTAGACATGAAACAAACATTTGTTTTACTATTTTCGTGTTTTATATTTTCATTATGTATCTGATATGTCTGATGTTTTTAAAACAGTTATATTTCCAACACAAAGAAACTCCTTTTCTACCCCTGATGAGGAAATTACATAAATTCAGAACTTTGGCAAGAAAACAATTGCTTTTCAAGGAAGAATTGCTCCTGTTACCTAACTAACCCTTCATGAAGAAATCTGATAATTATGTTCATTTATTTATATACAATTGATATCCATCATTAATTCATATTCTTCAGGTAATAAAGTACCTAATTAAAGCACTATTAGATCGGATCTGGCAACTGAAAAAAAGTTTTCTCTTGAAGACGTCAACTTGTTTGATGAAACACGCGTCGAGAAGAGTATTGCATTTCTGCTGATTGAGAAAAGTCCTTGGTTTGGACCACAGGAATGGAATTGTCAATGTCATTGATGAATAAAGTAGAGAGAAAGGGTCTAGAGTGAGTTCCTTGAGGAATCCTATATCTGTTTTGGAACTCAAACTACTAATTTTCATACTTTGAGTAGGGTTTGACAGATAATTCTGAATCATACTTAAGATATTTCAACTGATGCCGTAAGAATGGAAATGTCAATGTTATTGATGAATAAACTAGAGGAAAAGGGTCTAGAGAGAGATCCCTGAGGGATTCCATATGTAACTATGAGCGGTTTGGAAATTAAACTACTAATTCTGACACTTTGAGTAGGGTTTGAAAAGTAGTTCTGAACCAAATTTGAAAGATTTCCACTGATACTCTAAGAATGGAATGGTCAATGTCATTGATGAATAAAATAGAGGGAACGGGTCTAGAGTGAGGTCCTTGAGGGATCCTATATCTGTTTTGGAACTCAAACTACTAATTTTAATATTTTGAGTAGGGTTTGGCAGATAATTCTGAATCAAACTTGAGTTATTTCAACTGATACCATAAGAATGGAATTGTCAGTGTCATTTATGAATGAAGTGAAGGAAGAGGGTCTAGAGTGAGATCCTTGAGGGATTCCGTATGTAACCATCTGTTTTGGAAATTCAAATAATAATTTTGACACTTTGATACTCTGAATCTAGCTCAAAAGATTCCCACTGAAACCGTAAGAATGGAGTTTAGCATTCAGCTAAAAACGATTTAATTCATCAAATGCTTCAGCTACTTCATAATTTTCCTGAACTGTTCTTCATGAAGCGTATCCAGTGTCCAACTTGTTCTCGATGAATTTTTAGGAAATATCCGAACTGAAACATTCCCAAATCAAAATGAAGAAAATGGTACAGGACAAAATGACGGAATTAGCGCACGCCGTAAGGAGGGCGGAGCAATACGAAACTGAAGTGAAGAAACTTCGCAACAGGGTCGAAGAACTCAAGCGAGATTTGGCCGTCGCTGAAGATGAATTAGATACGGCCGGTAATAACATCAGGAAGCTCCAGAGGACAAACGACGAACTGCAGGAGCAGGTTGATAATTTCCAATTGCAGTTGCAGCATCTCCATTCCAGGTGAGTGTTTTGTTGGTGGTGGGTAGTGAAAGGTGTACAGATCAAGGGAATGTTGAAACAAAAGGTTCAT
>WOGR01009652.1:0-11250 GCA_015342045.1 Leptinotarsa lineolata | reverse complement strand
CACCGTGAAGCCCTTGCAGCAAAACATTTGCAACCAGATGTAAATAAAGTGTTGGAACAAGTCGTAACAATAATAAATTTTATTAAAGCTCGCGCATCAAACAGTCGCCTTTTCAAAATAATGTGTCGCGAAATGGGATCAGAATACGAAAATCTACTGTTACATACGGAGGTCAGGTGGTTATCGCGAGGAAAAATACTCCAACGTGTATTTGATCTCAAAGATGGAATCAGAATATTTCTACTTGAACGGGAACCAAAGCTATCGGAATATTTCTTGAATGAAAATTGGCTGGCCACAGTTGGCTATCTCTCGAACATTTTTGAAAAACTTAATGATTGAATTCAATTGTTGCAAGGGAAAAGTACAAATGTATTGATTTTGGCTAACAAAATAAAAGCTTTTTGTAGAAAAATAAGTTTGTGGATAGACGAAATCAGTGCTGAAAACTACGATATGTTTGCATGTTTGGAGAAATTTTCTGAAGAAAACAATATAAAGCTCGAAGAAGAAATTAATACCAAAATCTTCATGTATCTTACAAACCTTAAGCAAGACATGGTAATATGATTCCCAGATAGGTCACACGGCGGCCAATGGATAATTAATCCATTCACTTGTGATCCTAACACTGTGAAGATGAACTTGAAAGAAAAGGAGCAGCTTATCGATTTGTTGTCCGATGAAAGCCTTCGATCTATTTTCAAAACCACGGATCTATCCAAGTTCTGTATAATAATGGAAAAGGAATATTCACTGTTATACAAAACATCTCTGCTGAAATTGCTGCCATTCGCATCTACATACCTGTACGAGACAGCTTTCTCCACATTGACTACTATGAAAACAAAATATCGCTCCAAACTTAACGTAGAACCCGATTTGAGGGTATTTCTTTCTGATAATATATCACCAAGAATTAATATACTAACTGCAAGTGTGCAACCACAAGGTTCACATTAGTTTGTAAACTTACGTATATGTACCTATTTTTTTAAATAAAATGTTAAAATAATTGCTTGTCTCATTTAATGCCATCATAAATATTATGTTAAATGCATATTTTCTAGTTTGCTCTAATATTACTCTCCAAAATAAATAAACTCTTCAACATAATTTACGAAATAAAAACAGCTAAGTACAACATGGAAGATAATTGAAGTTTACCTTAATTTCGTTATCTGAATCATCCTTTGTACTTGTTAATTTAGTGTTTTTTTCTGGGGTCGCTCACAACTCTTTTTTTAATTTTGGGGTCGCAATATCAAAAAGGTTGCGGACCGCTGCTCTATGTCATACTGTAAGATTTTGAAGAACCAATAAATATCAACTTATTTATTTCATTTATAATTGTTGAGTAAGACCAATTTATTTTTACTTACATCAGATGTTAGCATAAAAGATTTGGACAAATTCCTCTTCACTGCAAGCTTTGGAGTTGACATTTGCCTATCTGATATGAGTCCAGAAAAATCGCATTTGGAAGATAAATTCAGGCTTAATGAAGACGAGAAGAATGTTGAATATTCCGTCATATAATCACTAGTAACAGATGAGTTGCTGAGATCACCTAGTTGATTCCTGAAAAAATTTAAAAAATAAGGAATTTGAAAGACATATATTGGATTTTTTTTTATATCATGATCCACTATAACACCCTATCAATTATAGAAATTATGGAAGGCAGGTGCAGAAATATATGTATTACATATTATGTAAAATACAATATATTACAAATGTTATTTATGTGATACAAAATTTCTTAGTGGGTGATCATTATTTTTAATTGAAACAATACACTCCAAAAAGCAATTTAATTTTTTTTTGCATAAATCAAGCATAATCATCAAATTCAAAGCCTGATATGTAATATATTTTTCACCTTCATACGCAAAATAGAAAGGACTCTTTTGCATATCAAATACGAATTTTATAAGTAAATTAAATTATAAACGCCTTTAGGTACATGAAATTATAAAATTTACAGATTATAATGTACATTTTAAATTACAAATATTAGTATCTTGGTTGGTTGTTAGGTTTTTTTATTGTCAGTTCCTGATGGAAAAGTAGGACAAAACATCGAAAAGTAGGACTTTTTTCTACTGAAAAGTAGGTAGGTAGGGGTAGATCTGAAGTGAATGGGCCTATGCAACCCTCGACTGCAATCCGTGAGGATTTATTGTGGCTCACACCTATTAAACTCAACCAAATGAATCCAGCTTCTTAACTACCTCGATTACTTTATTCTGTGAGTGATCTTTCAGGTCAGCTGTCAAGAGTGGGATGTGTGCAGCTCTGGAATTGTACCTTATCGAGGTCGCTAGATGTTCGAGGTGAGAGATTCCCACATTGATGTCCAAAGCAGCCCATATAAGGGCATCTGTATGTCAGATATTACAGACGATACATTAGATTCAACCCTGCCAGGCTTTCTCACCTCTAGTTTGGGTGAATCATTGTTTGAGTATGAGTGCTAGCAGGACCTGCTCGCCAGATGCAGAATCTGCTTCTGCTGCTCAACGATTTGGTGCGAGGCAGATTCATAAGAAAAAGTAGGGCGAATACTAGGCCTGTAATATAGTATCCTCCCAAAAAATTGTTTGAATATTAGTGAGAATGCTACCCAAGGGCTGTTACCGTTGTCATCACATTTGACACAGGAATTAATACTGGGAATAGTAAAAGTTTAAACTTTTTCCAATCACCAACCAAGTAGGTGTCTTCAGTTTTCTTCAGCACCTGAAGATGACAACTTGGTTTGTGAAACATGCGTCGGGTAGGAATAATTTTCTTTTAATATTTATGAATAATAATCAAGTTTTGAACATATGGTAATTAAGAGGCAGTTGTTTAGTCTGTTATTTATATTATTAATAATGATAATGGTCATGGTCTTCTCTGAGTTATTAGAACCCTCAAACTTCAGTATAAAATTATTAGATTCAAGACTTGAATCATGTTTTTATAAATTATTTATATAGGAAGACTCTGTGAAATATTACCTTGGTTTTGTTGGGTCCATAATTTGAGCATTGTTGCACTTGTCTCTGAAATCTTTCGGGTTGTTTGAACAACTGTTGCACTTCTTACAGAATATATAACCACATCTGTTGATATCTTGGCACTGACCAATGGAATTTTCAACAACAGAAGCCTTATTGCATCTAGGACATTTGGTGAGAGACTGGTTTTTGTTGAGTTCACAAGCAATCTGAAAATGAGGAATATTTTCACAAAAACCCGTTACTTGATGAAAATAATCAAACACAGCTTCCTCGGTAGAAATGAATATTACACACTGGGCTTCAGTTCTTACATACAACAAATTTGTATATTAGGCTTGCCTACTTAAATAAATAATAATAATAATCGGTACCTAACTCAAGTGGTTATTGGTGCACTAATAGTATTGATATATCAGTGACACTAAAAATACTTATTTACAACAATCAGATAATATGTATACTAAGCATTCTACATATTATATTATCATTCATTTATTATTTATAATAATCTGTTAAAAACTGTTCTTTTGTCAACCAGCTGACAGCTGCCTAGGAACGATAACCCTCAGAATCGATAATCCAGCTGTAGGGTTCGAACCCTCATTCCACATAGCGGTTGATTGTATGAGCGGAACAAAACACTTACTTTTTCAATTCAATAAAAATAAATAATCCTATATAATCTTCATGTGATGTACGAAAAACTCACCTTATAAAAATACACAAAGTTCTTGGAATTTGGGCTAGGCTCCCTTTGGGAGTCAATAATTTGCTCTGGTGAAGATGGTGGTGTTATCCTATAATTTTCCTTATGATTGTGATGAACCCGTAAATACCCCAAATATCTATTGGAGGCTTTGGTATCCAAAAGAATAGCATCCTTCAAGCTTTTAGAAACTTGTCCCAATCTGTACAGATCTCCGTTAGAGAGCTCCCTTAGAATCCGTTCCATTATAATGTTATTTGTAACGATTTTCCTAAATAATTCCTTTTTTGGTAGAGAAAAAAGGCACTTTTTTGCAGGAGTGATGCTCTTGTCGAAACAAGTTTTGAATTTTTGTGGTGTGAGAGTTTTTTTAAAATCCAGTGGAGGTATATTGGGATACAGTATGTCGTAGGCATCTTTATTGAGGGGTGATTGTGTGTGAACATTAATCTGAGAGAAATTCTTGACAATGCTGTTGGTGTTTGCCTTGTGTGGTACAGTTTTGACTAATAATTTTTCGGGGGTGTTGGGGGCAGACCAGAATTTCCTGATACCATCATTGCTTTTGAATATCTTCCTTGAGGGCAATAATTTATCCTCGCTATCTTCCAATTGTTCATGGTTCAACAAGTTATCGAGTCCTAAAAATAAACTTTTTTAGAATAATTTATGTATTTGAATAAGTTCAAAGTACCTTTCTCTTGACAAATAGTACTTATATCATTTTGCAGATGGATGTTTTGCAAATTGTTCATCAGAGATTCATTCAAGGTACTAGAAAATTGGGGAGAAGGTGGACAGGACTCCAGAACTTCTGATAATTTTCTCACTTCACAGTTATACAAACAGGATGCTTTCCTCTTTCTCGAAATAGTAGATTCATTTTCCGATTTTGAATTTGGCGTGCTTTCAAACACCAAATGAGATGTATCAAAGTAGCATCCCGAATCTCCCGACTTGGTACACGACTGTGGGGTACTGTTCATCTTGAAATATCAACAAATGGACGATAACTTTTTATGTCAATTGCGGAAAATAAAACTTCAAACATAAAATGAGAAGTTATTAAAAAAAAACATAAAGGTCATAAACAATCACTAAAATGGCGCCAGTTTATTGGGGCAGCTGCAACACAAAACACTGATTCCTAAAATCTTCATTAGACCATTATGAAATAATGAAACATATTAGAACTACACGACTTAAAAAATAAAATTTCGTAATAAAAATATTCATTAGCAGATATTTCTAATATCCAAATCCAAAATAAAATAAAAAACAATTCGATTTGACGTAACATTCACTGACTGAAGTTTCAGCTGTGTTGCCAGATATACGATTCTTTGATAGTTGCCAGTTTGAACTCTGAACATCAACCTCTCGCATTACAGAAAAATTATTGTTAATAATTAATCTCGATTACATATATGATACTGCCAATAGTTGTATGAATGGCAGAATTTTCAACCGAACCAAATGTGTTTTTCAAGATACGCGAGATTGGCCTGAACGGTGCTCCCAAGCAAAAATGAAAGTGACACATTATTTTATACAAGCAGGATTGAATCAGCAGCATGCACAAAATGAAATGATATCAATTATATTTGGTTGTGCATGATCTATTCATTACTTTCCGGCACAACTAGTGTTAAAAAACAAAAATATCTGTTTTTTGGTGCACCATTTACCTGAGGGCACATAAATGTAGAATAATCTGGTTTGCACAGCTCCGTCATTCGAAGATTCGCGACACAGCATAATGCTTTATTCGCGATCTGAAAGGTTTCTGATTGGTGCCAATACAAATTTTCAATTGGCGGGAAGGATCCGTCCGAATATTTCAACTTTTTTCCCATGACGGTTGATTATAAAAGATATGATGGTAGTTTTCTGATTGGTGGATGTTCTGAAATTATTATAGGCGGGAACCAACTGACCAGAACAAAGACTATGACATAGAACTAACTGAATTGTAGGCATGTCTTTTGATGACGGAAAAATTTAAATATGGCGGGAAAGATCCGTCTGAATATTTTTAACTTTTTCCGATGACGGACGACTATATTATAACAAATACGACGCCAAGGTTGGTAGTTTTCTCGTTGGTGGATGTACAGAAATTATTATAGGCGAGAACCAATTGATTGAATTGTTGCTATGTTTTCCATAACGGAAAAGTGTAAATATGTTTTAAATTTACTCACGGAACTCAAAGAACAGCAGATATTCAAGTAATACATCATTGTGAGATTATCACTGAAAAGTTTTCAAAACTGAACCACGTGTTTCACAAAACATTAGCTTCCTCAGGCATGTTCCTGCTACAATATGAACACGTAATGAAGTAGTAGGTAGTTGTTTTTTTTAAATTTTCAGCAATTTCTTATTTGGAAACTAAATACAATTTTCGAAATTGAATCAGAATATTGAATGGAAGTTGAATTCTTTCTGTATGTGTTTGATTTACTAAATTGATAATTTGCTGAATTGTTTATTTCAACAACTTTTCATGATGTCATTGAATTTGTTCATCCAGTTAACTGTTAGGACTGTTTAGTTTTTTAATATTATAACTCAATATACTTTGATTTTTCTCTCAGTGGAGTCCATCAATAAAGACAAGATTAATAGTAAAATATTGAACCTATACCAATGATGAGATCCCTTTTTTATTCGTCGAGGACGAGCTATGATTCATTTGAATTTACTTTTTACTTTCTATCAACATTTTCAAGTAATTTGACTTATCATTGACAAAATCTTTATTTTTTGCGACATAATGTGTTCGATTAGTGTAGAATGGAGTCTTTCGATCACTCCTTAGATTGTGGGTAATTGGGTAAATAAAATGGCCACATCAATTTTGTGTAGTTTTGAAAGGTCAGTGTTTTTTTAATTCGGTGCCGTTGTCCACAATGATTTGATTGAACGTCTTTAGAAAATGAAGAAAACTAATTCATAACTTTAAAATTGGTCTCTATCAATATCTGCCTGTTTAAAGTCTGTTTTTCCGTTAACCAGCTGTCGCACCCCTACGAACGACAACTTTCAAAAATCTAAACTTGTGAGAGCTAACTACTAACGAGCTCTTACCTTTTAACATGTGATTACTGGCACGATAAGAAGTGAAAATCGATCGTCTGGCCTTGCGGTTCTAACAGGGTACACTTTCACTTTCCGATACACATCAATGATTTTGAGTACAAATTTGCGGAAAATTTCCTCGTGAAAGTTCCTGCTAATTTCAACAAATCGATTCATGAACAGGTGAGAAAGGGGCTATTTGGAATGGGACCTTTGTCGAAGTTCTTATGCCAGACTTTGCTATTTCAAAAACGCATATATACTGGGTGTTCTTTGAAATGAGTTTTAATGGCTCGCTTAGATCGAGACGTTTTGAAAGCTACTTTCACAATCAACTTTTCAAAAAGATGATATAATTCATCAGGGTATCTTGGTTCATACGGAAGGACAAAAAAATTCATGTCTTTTTTGAAAAGTCGTAGATTTACGAATATTCTCCTTGAATTTGCGTTTCCTGATTAACTTATCTGATATATTTGAAGAGTACCTGTTGCTCTCAGCTATGTCTCTGATAACATTTTCCTCAAAATCGTACCTTTTTTTAATCAAATGGAACGTAACAAGCCTATGGTCAAAAAAATTTAGGCCTTCCATGTTGTGTTGTGGACAAAGGTGTGAGCTATTAGATAAGAACGTATTTTTAAAAAGTTGATTGTGAAACTAGCCTTCAAACTTCATTTTCACTCAAACTTGGGTAACCCTAATATATTGGTCAATTGAGCCATTGAAAATCAGATTGTTTTCGTATCTCATTTCTGGTCAATTGAGCCATTGAAAATCAGATTGTTTACGTATCTCATTTCTGTACATGTTCTGATCCATTACAATTTCTGGTTCATTGGTAAATGTCAAAGATTGGCATTGCAACAAACTTCTACACGATACAGACCTAACAACACTTCTATATATACCACAGTGATTTGACATTAATCTTAACCCAACAATTTCAAAATTTTATTACAAATGATGTCAATATGAAAGTTCCAAGTGAGTTTGCAATCGAGGGCGAGACAAAGCGTACTATATGTATGTAGAATGCTTTCAAGATCCGATTACTATTAACGAAAATATTGATTAGTGCCGTTTTGGCACGCACCTAATTTGACATCCCCTCCCCCTTCATTTGATGTGATGTACGTCACAATCCGATTATTAATACCGAATATATGATTAGTGCCTTTTCAGCTTGCAGGCATTTTTGTTTCTTCTCTATCGATATATTCTATCCAGAAAAAAGCCATCCGCCTGATTGGAGACGCGAACATCACTTGAAACCTTGATAGTCTGGAACATCGAAGAAAGGTTGGAGATTTGTCTCTTTTCTATAGATACTTCCACCGGAAGTGTTCAAGTGACTTGGCGCGTTTGATTCAACCAAAAGCGGTACATATCAGAAATACGCGATGGACTGTAGCTGCTCATCGTTTTGAGGTTCAACTCAGTACACCTCGATCTTCACTGTTTAAGACCTTTTTCATTTGGAGAACTGCGTTTACGTGAAATAAATTTCCTGAGAACCAAATGGATTCAGTCTCCAGCGATTCAAATCCAATGTGAATCGTTACTTTCGCACAGGCATCGCTCCTAGAGCGCCTTTAGGATTTTCCCGCAGCGCTTTTGTTTTTTTCTCTAAAGCTGTTCTCCGCTGTGAGAACCTACCCTGTGTTATTCCAGGTTATGAGGTTTAGGCGTGAAAAAGTAAATAACGTAAACACATCCTCACAAACTTTATGCATTTATAATATTAGTACTCAATGTGACAAACCAAATTCTACGTGTGATAAACCGAAATTGGACTACGGCTTAATTAAAGTAATTATGAGAATGTCGATTCGGATTTCTGTCGTCGGCAAAAATCAAACCCAGCGGTAAGAGTGTGATACTTATTAAGTTGTCACAGCAAACATTGAGTCGATAATTAATGGGTCAGGATACCGCGAAAAATAAAGGAATAGCTAGCGAATTGATTACCGTCGCACCTGCGATATGAAGATTTTTGTAAACATCGCGTCATAGGTAATTTAGTAGAAATACCGGACTACATTCACACTGAATCAATTCGAGTGTGAACCGTCGAGTTGAAACTATCTCCGTGATTACACGAAATCAGTGAAAATGTAACAGTATAGTGTAAACCGTCAAGTCAAATTTTCCTCGTGAAAGTAAAATTATGTGAAAATCAGTGAAACGTAACAAGATTTTTATTTCGGAATTAATTCGAACAAGTAATAGTTATGCGGCCAAAAAAATTTAAGAGTAGTGAAAATCCGCCGAAAAAATCTTTCAGTCAGACTGCGATAAAGAAAGTGAATTAAATCAATTATTGATAAGCTTATAATTCTACGATAACCCAGAATCATGGAAAATTGTCGAACCATGAGGATAGAAACTTGTATCTTGAACTTGACTTTACGTGAGTATAGGAGTAACAGATAAAGCAATCTGCCTTTAATTAATAAATAAAGCGATAATGATCGTTTAAAAGAATAAGCGGAAAACGGAAGCCAAGACACAATTGTTTTGTAAAAATATACAGCCCTCCCTGAAAGTTTATTTAAATTTTATGATGACTACTTACTTATCGACTATGAATCAATGTAAAGTGCTAATACCGATTTCTTGTATTGCATTTGAAAAATGTTTATGTGTATAATTAGGTATTGAATTTGACCATGATTTATGGACTTATTGATGATTTATGTATGTGTTAATTATGGTTTATGCATTATTGTAATTTTGTGTTCATTAATTGAATTTGAATGAGTATAGGGTTACCGATATTCTAAATAAGGTGATAGTATTTGACCTTGAAGGTTTTATGCAAATTTCACTGATGTTATGTAGTTAGACACTTTTTCGACACTGTATGTTGAAGGTTTATGAAATATTGTTGCTCATTTCCCAAGGTAGTTTTGAATGTAGTTTTAAGTTATATCGTACTTAATAAATATATAAAACGTATGTCGACTCGTGTTTCAGTGCTTTTAAAATAAACAACTAGTTGACCAAAGAAAGTCTCACCTGTTTGGAAACAGCCGCTCGATTCCAGACAGGTTATTGAATTGTGTCATACTCACCATGTTTCGAACCACCTATCCATCATCTCTGGTGTACTCGCTCCCACACTGTAGAGAGGGATTAAATATGATGACGTGTCTGAGTCATCATATTATTTCAGGTCGACGAGGGGACTCATACGCTACTGATATCAAGTGTAGTAGGCACAAAACATCGGCGTTCATCACATACGCGGGCGAAGCCGTGGGCAACAACTTATATTTCATAATGGTTGAAAATTCATATACTCTGGAAGAGTATTTCGCACCACACCTGACAGAGGTGTCAATTTTTATTTTTGTTAATACCATATTTAACTTGTATCATTTCATGTACTGTCTTATCGATTCCCATTGTATAGTTCTTTATGATGTTCTATGTTAAATGGAAGATGAAGTGTCAGGTTGTTTCAAAAGTTTTGTCAGTTTTTATGAGTCTACTTTAAACTTTAATATATCAGTGAATACTTAATATAATCGAAATAAGCATCATTTGAATCAGTGCACTTTTGCCAATGTAACACAAGTCGATTAATTCCGTCAGCATAAACCTTGGGTGATCGGGATTCGATGGAAACTGTTTTTGCCTGGTCCAAATTGGCGAAGGTTCTACCGGTGCTTGAAAATATGATAGTTGGTTGGCGAGAGGTCTGGGGAGTATGGTGGGTGACGTAGAACTTTAACGCTCAGTTCTTTTAATTTTCGGACGGTGATTTATGAAACGTTTGGAAGGGCGTTGTAATGGAGCAGGACCTTTTCTGTTGACCAGTGCCAGCTACTGCTGAAGGAATTTTCGGTACATTTCGTCGATTTCCTCACAATAGGTCTCTGCTGTGATGTTTTAGCCCGGTTGCAGAAAGTTATTGTGAAAATTTCACAATGAGCTACCGAATGCTTTAAAAAAATTTAATAAACAAAAAATCCGGATTAATTAGAAAAAATATTTATTATCTGTATAGATATACTTATTATCTGATGAGTGCATTCATGTGTGTATATATGTCTCAGTTCTGATTTATCTTTTTTTTTGGCGCTATGTTGGTACTGACTTATTTTATAGTTAGTTTTTGAATTATTGTTTTTCCCTGCTATAAACATTGTATGTTTCTTGGGAAAATAAATCGTGGTCAGCCGCTGACCACCATACAGTAATCATGATCTTTTTTGGTGTGTTTTCACCTTTGGGAAGTGCCAGGGTGGCTCATTGGTGTCCAACAATCGTCCTGAACGTCTCGCGTTGTCGTAGAGGGTCCACTTTTCATCATACGTGATGATTCGATCCAAAAAAGGATTGTTTTGATTGTTGTTGTTCGTTCCGTTAACCAGCTGACGAACGTCAACCCTCAGAAGTCGAAACTTGTGCGAGCAATGGATTAACGAGGCCTTACCTTTTAAC
>WOGR01009651.1:0-11250 GCA_015342045.1 Leptinotarsa lineolata | reverse complement strand
AACATCATAGTGATGACTTGTACTTCAAATTGCAGAATATTTATGTTTAGTTTTCTTGAATCCTTCAGATTTTTCTTCAACAGACTTTCAATATCATTCATGGTAAGGCTGGAAGCGTTCAGGCTCAATCAACTCAGATGAAGGTTACCTTCGATATAATACTGATATATTCCACCATTTAAAATACTTTTCGAAATCCACAACTTTAATGTGGGGATTGTTCATTTTCAACCAATAGCATTTTTCGAAACCCTTCTCATACACTATGTCATGTTTGGCCAAAATAATCTTTAAATTATCCACAGTTTTATTATAAAGTATATATTCAGAACCGTTTTCTAATTTCTTCTTGATAATTTTCTAATTGTTAAGGATGGCTTCAATGAATGATGATTTGTCTGCACGGAATTTATTATCGAGCAATCTTTTTGATGAAATTCAACCTTTTTCATACACGATATCACGTAGCAATCCTGTAAATAGACCCATTTTTCGTAATGATACCCTGGATTTTGTAGGTAGTATTTCGCAGTTCCATGAATACATGATCCGATGGTGTCATCTTCAAGGTTCTAATGCCAAAATTCTTGACCATATTGATTTGGACTTCATATTGCTGAATTTTAATTTTAAGTTTTCTCAAATTCCCCAGACCAGCTGAACATATTAGACTGCTATCGTAATCATTGTTGACGGCTATATGTTTCATTATTTTCAGTTTTTTATTGAAATTCGCTTCTGACAGAGGAATTTATCAGTTTGTGGATGGACGAATTATGAATAATGATATCGGTATGTGCTGGTTTACGATAAATTGAAAAATCATGTTTATTGTTAACTTCTTTCGTTATTGTTGAGTCCACAAAATTTATAGGGTCGTCCTTTTCTATCTCCATGGTGAATGTGATGAAAGAGTGGAGAGAATTGATGAAATTCAAGAACATAGTCAATTGTCTGTTCGTTCCTGTGAAACTTATCATCTACGTATCTATACTAATACAAGGAAATTCTTACCAGCGGGTTACTGTGTATTTTTTGCTACAATTCGTCCATCGAAATTTCTGCCAGAATGAGACTAAGTGGGTTGTAATTGGAAGTGATTCTGTGACAAAAAAACCGTAAGTGAGTCCAATATTCCCTGTTTCACTACAGAATTGATAGACCTTTCGTCCAATAGATTTTCTATAAGAGTAATCTTTTTATTCGAAGGAATACTGGGAAACAGATTCTTTACATCTAGCAAAGGTCTCATAATGGGAAACCCACTTAGTTCCATTCTGGCAGAAATTGGAGCAAAAAATACACATTGAGTCACTGGTAAGAATTTTCTTGTATTGGTATACATATGTAGATGATATCCTGTTATGTTTCACAGGAACGAACAGACAACTTACTAAGTTCTTAAATTTCAGCAATTCTCTCCACCCTTCTATCACATCCACCATGGAGATGGAAAAGAACGACTCTTTAAATTTTTTGGATTCGAAAATAACGAAATAAACAATGAACATGATTTTTCAATTTATCGTAAACCAGCACACACATAATAATAATTCATAATTTGTCCACCATCCATATCAGCACAAAGTAGCAGCATTCAACAGTATGATCCACAGACCGATAACTATTCTTTTGTCAAATGCGAATTTCAATACAGAACTGAACATAATAAAACAAATAGCCGTAAACAATGATTACGATAGCAGTCTAATACATTCTCTATTATCAAAAAAGTTATTCAGCCAAGCTTCGAAGGAAGTTTACCCAATTCGGAGAGAGGAGAATGAAAGTTATAGAAACTCAACCTACTTAGGCCAACCCAGTAAAAATATTTCAAATTTCCTGCAAAACAAAGGTGTAAATATTGCTTTCCAGAACAACAACAACAAAGGCATGCACATTAAGAATAACAAAGATAAAAGTTCAGTATCAGAAAAATCGGGAGTGTATAAATTATCATGCGTCATGTCCGATGTTTTAT
This sequence comes from Leptinotarsa lineolata, assembly GCA_015342045.1. Lineage (NCBI taxonomy): Eukaryota > Metazoa > Arthropoda > Insecta > Coleoptera > Chrysomelidae > Leptinotarsa > Leptinotarsa lineolata. Next base: position 9,269 of record WOGR01009651.1, on the reverse strand, counting down.
ATAGGTCACATTGGAAGAACGTTCAGAACCCGCATAAAGAAATACAGAAATAGTTTCCAGAATAGAAAAATCAACTCCTATATGCCACTCATTCAATCACAAAGGGCATGAGTTCAATCAATAATTCAAGCCCCTTCATTTCCAGAACAAAGGTTTGAAACTCAACCCGTTTGAGAGTATGGAAATAAACAAATTCAAAAACTCTGAATATCTGATGAACGATGAAAGTGAACTGAATAATTCGTCATTAGTAAAACTGTTCATTTCCAGGTAGATGTTTTTCAGGTAGATTATTTCAGATAGATTTAGGTAGGAAGTAGGTAATAGGTTAGAGTATAAAATAGTTTGTAATTCTAAAATAACTTAGTATCAACGCTTGAGGAAGCTATTGTATAGCGAAACACGTGTCGCGGTATTTTTGAAACCCTTCATAGTGAAAATCATACAATAAACTGTAATATTGTATTAATGAGTTATAAAAATGAGATATAGGAGAGGAGAGCTATGAAGAACTTATAATATTGAAAGCAGGGTAGGTGTGATTCCACTGATGATGATTCATTAAAAGACTGTTCAAAAATCCGTTACCTTTTTTCTGTCGAATGTCAACATTTATACTGGGACTGAAATGATTCGCTATACTTTCAGTCATACCATTCTATACACATATTACAATCAAAGTCGAAAGTAATAAAATGAAGTGGCAGATTTTAAACTAATTTCCAGCGACATAACTTCTGGCTGGGGAAATAAATATCAACTTGTATGAAATGACTTTTCCCGTATTATTCGCGAGCAATTCATCAGTATATATTTTGTAGATAGACTACTTTCTATCTGTATATGATAATTCAATTTTATGTCATTTTAGAGGCCACCTATAACTTAGATCGATATCAACATCTAAACAAATTAATGCTTGATGTTACTCGTAGGTCAGTCAAATGATATGAAACGTATCATTCATCGATGCATTCAAAATTATAAAAACCAAGTTTATCCTATCATTCGCATGAATCCTGCAAAAGTGAAATACATTCACGAAATTGGGAAACATTTTCTAGAAGTCAATATGAAATGAACGAAAAATCTTGAGGATAGAGAAATATCTGATTTTTTTTTAAGAATTGCCCATTCATGCAAATTCCAGAAGGCAATATTAAACAAAAAAAAAACTTCAAGGTCAAGGAAATCTAGTGGATGCAGGTAAAATATGTTCGAGAAGGCAATATGGAATGAACGGAAAATCTTGATAGAGGAATCCAGTGGATTTCTGAAAAATTTGCTACGAAATTGTCAGTTTATGCAAATTCCAGAAGGCAATATAATAATAATAATAATAATTGGTATTTATTTTCTTGGCGGAGTTTAGCATATAGCTTTTCTTCCACTCAACCAAGCATACATAGGTAAATACATAAAACAAAATCAATTCTAACATGTTGAAGATAAACCTAAAGACTGAACTGAAACAGGAAATATTCTGAAGAACTTTTTTTGATTACTTGATTCCAAGATCATCGTTTATTCAGGTCAAATTTTTGAAATCTATATTTGAAAGATAATAAAGAGAGCTGTTTCATACTTTCTTCGATATTATTGTAGATAGTAACAGCCTGATAAGAAAAGGATCGCTCGAACTGTTTGGATTGATGCCGTGGGATAAAATATTTATTCCGAATTCTGAGACTTCTATCATGTGTATCGCGTTTGTACATCAACTTCTTCAGAAGATATTGAGGCTGCTGTTTCATTCTGAGGTTATGAACGAAGTTAGCCAGATGTAATTCTCTTCTGGTAATCATTTTCAGCCACCCAATCTGATGTATGAAAGAAGATACTACTGTCGATCATGATACGCCGTTCAAGATGAATATTCAAGATCAAACTGCAAGGTCACGTCATGATCGTTCAAAGCCAACCATCGATAACGAACTCAAGGTAATTTGACGTCAACATGATGGAGAAAACGCGCCACAAGTACATATCATGTGATGTCATTATCGATTAAGGTCAAGGTAAAATTTCGCAAGGTCACACTCAAGTTCATGCGATAACACGAGTGGTGACGGTCGCGCTCAGGGCCATGTTACTTGCGACTCAAGATCACGTAGCGTCACGAGTGGTGAAGGGTGGGATCAGAATGATCTCAAGCATACAAATTATGTCTTGCATCGCTCCACTATGTCCCTCTCAATACTTTCAATGTTCCAATTTCCAAGTTCTATATTTCAACTCGCAGCACCGTCCCACTCCAAACACGCTTCTGCCTCCTTTCATTCTGAGTGATTCAGTTCTGGACCGCTATTTCACCATTATGACAACACAATGGTATTGAAATTACTCTCAGTGGAGTGTGGATCACCGGTGTACACATACTGTACTTAAAAAAAATTCTGAATTACTTTCAGAAAAGTGTTATGACCTTGGAGAATATTGAAGGGTGTATGTGAAGGCACGGTACTAGGAAACGATTGCATACAAGAAACAACCTATAAGAAAAAAATCTCCGCGAATTTGGGTACAGTGATATTTATGTACCATTAGCACAGAGTATTTGTATACCGAGTGAAACCGCAATCGACAACTCCTCACTACAAAGTGCCTTGACTTTAGTACATCGCACACATTCCTGTTCAAGGGACGAAAACAATACTGTAATATATTCTTACACCTTGCTGTGTCGTCGTTCCCACTGAATGGTTCACGGCAACCGTCTGCTCACGATACTTTTCATAATAGTACACTAATGCAACTTCTTTCAGAGGTGTTTCTGGAAGCGTCCATTTTACTTTCTATGTACTTTCGATGTCAAAACTTTGAATGCAACTATAGAAGAAGCTAAAAACGGACAATTCCGCCCATTCTCAGATGTAATGTATCAGGATCAGGAAGTGTGGTTAGGGGTCCATATGTTAGGAAATTACCAGGCGTAAGACTTCTCAGGTCGTTAGGGTCTGAACTCATTGCGCACAAAAATCGAGAATTTATTATCGATTCTATTTGAACTAATACGGTGTTTATTTCTTCATAGCTCAATAGTTACCAATGACGTGAGCCAAATGGAATTCTGTTGATTATATATTTTTATTTCTCATTTTTCATGATGATCTCTTACCACGTAGTAACAGGTTCATCCATCAATTTAATGATTTTATATTTGCTTCTACTAGACCAACAGCGAAAGCCTCCTTCATAATAGTCAACAAATATTTATTAGCCCCGACAAAATTTGTTCCATTATAAGATACAATTTCTGAAGAACGACCACGTCGAAGCGCATAAAAAGATATTTGTTGATAGATCTGAAACCAATTCAAAACAAACAAAAATACGAACGTAAGATTTTAGAATCTTAGATCCTCAAAAACGATGCAATAACGATACAAAATGGTTTTCTTTGATGAAATCGAAAGATACTTGATGAAAATCCATAAGTTTTCGAGATGGCTGACTCTGAAGAGCAGTGTAAAAATATGCTCTGCAAATTCAGTGATGAAGTTTTCAAAGAAAAGCATTTTAAATGTGGCCAATCAAAGTGGAATAAGAACATTATGTGCATCAAATATGGAAGCATTTACCATATCTCTTGTGCAACAACAAATAAACTAGAATGTGTTGATATCTGTGACACAAGAATCATCTGCACTGGATGTCAGGCTGATGTCCAAGGATTTCATACTGATGAAACACATGATCAATTGAAACTTGAAATAAATCTACTCAAATTAATTATCGAAGAAAAAGATGATAAAATCAATTTGATGCTTGAAAATAACCAATTACTGAAACGAAACAATACTTGCTGGAAGAAAAAGTAAGCAAAGAACGAAATGATCAAGAGATGAACAAAAACTTATCTATCATAACTGTTCAAAGAAAGCGTTAAGTGAAGTTCTGAATATAAATCTACAAGGGACAAAAAATATATCATTGCGGGACTATATGATGATCAGGGAAAAAACCAAAGCAAAACAAACCATGACTCACTGGAAAGTGAACAAACAGAAATAATGAATGGATTAATTTATGCTGAAGGAAATTGTCTTATAAATGAGAAAACATATCTGGAAGGCTACATCAGTGTGAGTTATAAGAAAAAAGTCCAACCACCAACCGAACTGAAGAAATATGAATTTCATCAGTTCGGACCTCCATTGTCTAAAATTTTATAGAATGATTTGAAATCCCTGAATAAAATTGAAAATTTAAAAGAATAGCTGAAAATGACAAATATATTAAGCCAAAAACCTGAAAAGAATTCACAGTGAAATAAAATACAAGTGAAAAAAAAAAGGTTTTTTGCTTAATATATTTGCCATTTTTAGCTATTCTTTTAAATTTTCAATTGTATTGTTTATTTCAGGGATTTCAAATCATTTTATAAAATTTTAGACAATGGGAGTCCAAACTGATGAAATTCACCACGAAACATTGTCATTTATCTTCAAACAAACTGAAAAAATATAGTAATTCAATGTACTTAAATCATTATATTGCTATATTGACTTGTTCAGTCAAATTTGAATTAGTATTCTGGGGTTCCTCGCCACATTCTGATAAGGCATTCAGAGCACAGAGCTATGTTCAGTGTCCATCCACTGTCAACATGTAAAGACCTATTCAAAAAATCGCAAATGAAGACTTTGTCCAGCTTATACATATTTCATATAATTACCTTTATTAAAGAAAATGAAAACAGGTTCATGAGAAATGAGGACTTGCACTCGCATAACACACGAATGAAAGGAAGTCTACACCAGAGTTACTCACGATTACAAATCTGCTAGAACTCGCCTGACTTCATAGGAGTTAAATTGTATAAAAATTCAAATGTATCTGTGAGCTTAAATGAGATACCTGTAATATATATATATAACATGTCATTTAGCAATAAACTCAGACGTTTTCTGACAGAACACGTATTTTATAGTATAGAAGAGTTTCTGAACTTCTAAAATGTATTTTTATTTCTCAACTTCTAAAATGTGTATCGTTTTTTAATATTAATTCTCAACATTTCGACAACTCATATTGATTTGATTTTTAAAATTTTTACTTACTAATTTCAATTATAACATTGATTTCACTTGTATCTCAACTATATGGTAATCATCTGAAATACATATTTACATCCCATTTTCTGACTAGTCCGATAAAGATGCATCTGTCTTTGATCTTTGTTGAACGCATATTTATGTATTTTTTTGTGATGAATGAACATAATATCGAATAAGATATACTCCATATTGAATCATTCATTTCTGAAATAATGTTGGCTTCTCGGAATTCCTTGAATATGAATGTTTTTATTTTCATGCTCCCCAGTAATATTGTAAGGTGACAGTACCCACACACGTCTATGTACCTCCTAAAAATGATAAAGTTAGTTTTCTCAGTTCAAAGACGTCCCTTAATGTTTTTCTTGAACGATGTATTTTGAGATATCGTGTATACGTTCGTAACTGGAATCGCACACACCCGGTCTACGTACTTGATTGAAATCGCACGTTGAAACGTTTGATCACCCCATCGTCAAATTGTCATGTATTTTTTCCCTAACAATGGATCTTCAGACACCCTGTATATTTTTTTTTATGTTCACACATATCTGAGATTTTTCAATCGTAGGCTTCTCCTGATGATGCTAACTGACCTATGGCGCTATTTTGAGCTTATCAAATAGCCAAACATAATGGATATACTGTGTGGAATAAAACTTATCTTCTGATTGTAGTGTTATTTCTGAACTATGTTTTCGTTCCAAAGTGAGTAACTCACATTAACTTTCTTGAAAATTACTCCAATGAAAATTAAGTTCAAAAAAAAATTGAAATTTGTTTAATTTCTTTTGAATTGGAAAATAGGAATTTAAAATATCATTTTCCACCTAAAATTTGACAAATGACAAAGTCAGCCATGTTTTTATCTTTCAAGTTACCGCCCCTGTTTTTTCGTTTAACTCAGCAACCATGTTTTCCTCCTTTAACGTTGCACCTACCCTCTATAACTCCTTGGCATCTATTTTTTTCCTCAACGCTGCACACCCTGTATACCTTCATGTCAGCCATGTTTTTTCTTTAACGCAGGCAGCCATGTTTCTTCTTTAAAGCTAACAACAATGTTTTTTTTAGGGCTGTACGCACCACGTATAACATTTGATTGGTATCTTTTGAAACAACACCCTGTGTACCCAATTATTATTTTTCTCACATCATTCCAAGCGCGCTCGACTCGTTATCTTTCAAACAGCAATAATGCCACCGCTAACCTGATTCCCGCGCCATACACATGAAAAAAACACTGATAAGCCACATCCGTCCCAGCTCTTTCATAGTACAACTCATAGTACATAGTACAACTTCTGACATGTGGCGTCATCTTCGTTTTTCTTTGTTACAACTCATTCATTCAAAGATTTTCGTATGGCTCTTCTGTTTTCTCTAGACATAGGGAAATTTTCTATATTTTACATTGAATTATTTTAAATTTTCCTAGAAAGCTAGGGAAGTGTCGTGGAATCGACATGGACTATCTATTATATTCCACATCTTACATATTTACATACACTCAAATTCTTACATTTCGCATTTGGCAATTTATATTTTATAGTTGATTTTCCCCACATGTTATATTCTTTTCCGCAAAACAAGTGCTTGCACTTATCGCAGAAGTTCCTTATTCACTTCTACCGTGTACTCATTATTGTATTCAAATATTGCAGTGAATGAAGTTATTATTATCACTATTATAAATTTTTCCTTCAGTTGAACATTTTCGGCGATAGCTCTATCGACAATTCTCATGTGCTCTCTCATTGTAGGCATTTAAGTTTTAAAATCTGTTATCTTATCGCTACAAAAAGAAACATACTTCCTAAGCAATCGCATCTCTTCTCTCATTTACTGAAGTTTATCGAATATTTCTTTTAAAGTAACCGGGGTACTTCGCGGCGCACCTGGAGAGTGAAGCGACTGTTTTTGGGAGGGTTTTGTAGAAAAATTTGGCGAAGCTGGCAATTAGGATGCTCCTGCTCGCGCCTGCAATATATAACATCAAAATCAAATCCACTTTCATCAATGAAAGCCAAAGGTAAAGGAGCCGTATTAAATTGCATACAATTCGTAACAATTAATTGAAAGTTATAATTATCATGAAAGTTTTTATATTTAAAAAACATCTAGTTAGGCATAATCGTGGTATTTATTAGCAATGTGCAGATTTCCAAAATAACTTTTTATGGCACTACTTAGCTTGAATCCTGCCATCAAAATTGTCACTTATCACACATTGAAAATATTAGCCATCTGTCGGTTGTTTCGTCCACATGGGGATAGCCGGTTGGGTTGGCTTGAGTGGTTAACATATTACAAACCTCATCAATCCTTAGCTCGCACAAGTTTCGAATATTGATTATTGTCTTTTGTAGGGGAGACGTCTGATTAACGTCTGAGAAACAGCTATGGCGAATCGGAACAGTGCTGTCGAAATCAGATTACAAATGCTTTGTGCTCTGGTTCCATTCAGTTGCCTTGCAATGGAAGCTGCAAAAAAGACCAAAAGAGAAAAAGACTGATCTCGGTCGGTGGACGAAGTCGAAGCCTGACTTTGCAACAGACAGCCCTTGTTCATGCTGGCTAAATGAGGTTTGATATTTCTGTTGATCCTTCAGATGGCACTTTTATTTCTTTTCAAGAACAAAACACAAGCACCATAGAAAATCCTCAAGGTACTCTAAGAGCGGTGCCTGTGCGAAAGTAGCGATCCACGTTGGATTTGAATCACTGGAGATTAAATTCGAATGCATTTTTTTCCTTTGAAATGACCTCTACATACGTCACACGATGTCTGCAAGGTGACTTTGAAGAAGTGTTTTGAGTTCGACCTTGAACGACCTTCACCTACGACACACCCTTGAACTATATCACAAGGTAACGTGGTCAAGGTGACTTTGAGGTAGTGGATTGGGTTTAACCTTGAACGACCATTCACTTCCCATATTTTCACGACCTTTATTGATTTTTACCTTTGAAATGACCTCTACATACGTCACACGATGTCTGCAAGGTGACTTTGATGAAGTATTTTGAGTTCAACCTTGAACGACTTTCACCTACGTCACACCCTTGAACTACGTCAAAATGTAACGCGGACAAGGCGACTTTGAGGTAGTGTGAATGAAGGTCATTCAAGGTTCAACCTTCATTCACGTTGATTAAATTAAATAAGTATTCACTGAGATTTCACAGTTTAAAGTAGATTCTTAAAAACGGACAAAACTTTTGATACAACCCAATGATGTCGATCAATTTTTTTTCAAAAATACTCCATATATAGTGCGCGGTACACCAAAGGCTAAATAAGATGAGATTAGATTTCAGAATTTGGTTATTTCAGACTGAAGAAGATGCAGTGGTGTTGCGTTCCCTTGTTGAACCATTGGCGGACCAAATAAAGGCGCTCAAAGAAAAACTGAGAGCAACAGATTTTCAACTTCAGAAATGTAAGGAGTGCGGTCATCGCAAAGATGAGGTAGGACAGTTGATAATAATGATAACCTTATTCGTCTTTTCGATCATTTACATGACATCAGACATGTTATAAATTAAAAAATATATAAATAATAATAACGGTCCACAGTATAAACATAGATCGAACACTTAAGACAGGTACTTAACAATATTAAGCTAATATTGGGCCAATAATTATCAATTTAATTATGAAGTGTATATGAACCCGTTAACGTTTCAATTGATGAAAAATTCTCCACATGGAGAAAAATCATGTTTGGAAATAAGTTCTATATCTGAAGTCAGTATACGAAGTCGAAAGATCACAAAATATTTACCTAAACTACGATTTTATGCATTATTTAATAATATACAGTTATGAAAATCAAAAAATATAGCAAACTGGATTAAAGAATCATTTCAAATATTCAATTAATTCTACAATCCTCAATCTGTACAGCTGCAATTTATTATAAAAAATAACGATTCCTACATACATACCTCTTTCTAATATTGCTACTAAATTCAAGCGTTATAAGCTCGCTTGGGTGATCTGTTGAATCTTCCAAAACTTGAGGGGAAGGTTGAATGAGGTCAAATATAGACAGAATTGATCGTACTCGAACTGATCCAACAAAAGCTTCTGGGGTAATACCATTAATCATATGATAAAATTTAATGAAGTGAAATGAAAAGCATTTGATTTTTTTTGCAAAAATATTAATTCATTCTGTTTCATACTTTCAGCAATAGTATTAA
>WOGR01009650.1:0-10886 GCA_015342045.1 Leptinotarsa lineolata | reverse complement strand
TTATTAATTTTTATTGAAAAGGACACAATGTCTAACTTACCTCATACAACCTTTTTTATCTTCAGTTTCCTGGTCCATTCTGTCTCCGTATTTTTTCCTCGGCTTCGCAAATGAACCAAACTCGGTGAGATTTTGATCCAATAACTTGAACATAGTTCGATGTGGTTGTCGTCTTTTGGGAAACAAGTTTAAATAAATTCCCGATGTCCTAACACTGTTTCTATCGTGTTTGTAATGAATTTGTATCATATCTCTTATTTCTTCATTCGTGAAAGCTATTTTTCGCCAAAAATTTATTGACTTGTACAAAACCAAAATGTCATTGAGTGTAACAATTTGAAAGAATTTAGAAACATCAAAGTCAAAGCCTATTATGATAAGAGTAAATATTTTTCAATATTTCCAATTTTTCGAAAAAGAATGATAACTTATGATACATCAGTGAAAAGATAAAATCTGGTTCTATCCAAAACATAAAGAATCCAATGTAGCACTTATAAGAAAGAATGAAGTTGATGATGGTGTCCGGAATACGAAATGTCATATAGAACATCTAAAAACACCATTATGTAGCAGGGAAAAAGTGGCAATGTGGAAGTGCAATTTATTTTCGAATTCTTCGAAAAATGAAGCCAGTAAAAAATAGAAACCATTTTTCGAAATTTCTATTTTTCTGGATATCTCCGGATATACTCGGAATTCCAAAATTTTCTCAATGGCATATTGTTAGTCAGGTAGATGCGCAACTTTTTCCCAATTCAACCATCTTGGTATCTCTCATAGTTTCCGAGATCTCAATGGTGAGGATCCAATTTGAATATCTACCACCGAAGAATTTGACAAAAAAAACTTTTGCAAACTCTCAATGCAGTTACTTTCATTCTAGTGAAGGATACTGTCAACTAATCCAAAAAATCGCTTGCAAAAGATGATTTCATCATCAAGCAGAGAGTAATAAAAGCCCTACTGTGTTGTAACCAATACAGTAAACACTGAACGATAACTGATTTTAGTGATATAGTAGCATTACTGACCATTAGACTTATATTTTCACAATGTTATACATATTAACATGTCTTTTATAATTCAAACGCAGTTCCTGCTGGGAATGAATCAAAAGCAAAAGTCCCACCAAAAAAAAATACTCACTATTGAAATGATAACAAAAGTTTTTATTTTCATATTCAAATTAGAAATCTTGGCCAGAAAACTGCAGATTCTTCTTATTCTTGGCTTATTGCGTCTACTCAGGGTACGTGATTCTCGTACCCAATGATCGCTTACTTCACGCTATGGGAAGCGGTGATTGGTTACTGATTGCGGCGCACTTTTCAAATATGTCGGAGTTTCGGGGACAGGGCCTGACCCTAACAAACTACTCGGTGAATTTATTATTATTGTTGTTGTATGTGTATCCACCTCATGAAGGAGTCAGAGTGGTGATCAAATTAATGAAATTATCGGTGATAAACAGTGGTCATTAAATGAATAATTCAATTCGATAGGTTATGTGGTGTATTTCTGAATGTAGGAAAGAGTGTTGGAGTTCTTCCATAAGGAAGTAGTGTCTCTGTCAGTACAGTACTCTGGAAATAAAGGGCTATAAGGATATGGCTTTATTCCAACATAATCCCAAATTCAATCTTGAGAATAGAATATCATGAACATTGTAGACACTCAGCAATTGGCAGACATCCTTAACGAAAGTCAATGTGTAATTAACTCAACTATCACTTTTTGCTACTACTTACACATACAGTACGCATGACATAATTTATGAAATTTCCATGGAATTTATTAACGCTACGATCATTAGATTTTTTTTAATTTCCATTCAAGTTTTTCACTGGCGAGGTTTGTTTATTGATTATAAATAAGCTAGTTTCGAATAAATAATACACCTTGCAAAACACTCAATTACATTTAATGAATGGCTGAGTGCGTTTAAAGATTTGCCCGTATATTTATTTCTTTTTATTGACATTTTATAAGCCGTATCCTGTAATTTACGTAATTTAATATAGGAGTTTTATCAAACTTGTATATCGGTACAGAAGATTATGCATACAATTTTCACTTTGGAAGCAATAATATTTATTGTTCAATTTATCATAATGGGTTGTTTATACATATCTATCACAGTATATTCGTTAAGACGATCATTGTATTTTATTATATAGTTCATTTCTTTTTTGTACACTCCGAGTTTATGCGATTTTGAATATGTCAGTTTTATGTCACTTGAAAATTAAGTTGTGTTATATCAGAGTCTTTGAATGAAATTAGTACTTTTACTGTATTTCTCATCCACATACTTAGTAAGATTAATTTCCTGGAACAGAAAATCGAAATTTTGTCGAATTTACATGAACAAGTTGTTGATTTTATATCAGACGATGAATATGCACTGAAATTGGAATTATCTACTGCTGATGAATATTCTACTAAGTTTTATAAAGTTAAAAGTATGACAGGAAGTCTTTCAAACCAAGATTTGCTTGCTGATTCACATTCTCAATGTTCTAGTAATACAAAGAAAAGACTCCAATTGCCAAAAATTGAATTCAGAAAGTTCGGTGACAAAATTAAAGATTGGCTTTCTTTTTGGAGCCAGTTTCGAAGGGTCAATGATGATGAAGATATTGCATCGGTAGATAAATTCCAGTATTTGATTCAAGCAACTCTACTTGATTCAAGAGCTCGTCAACTACTCGATAGCTACTGATTGAGTCGAAATGGTGGGAGGGATCTGAATGGCTGAGAAAATCTCCGAAACACTGGCCTAGTCAACACTACATCAGCAGAGACGATAAGAAAAGAGTAAGGTACAGAATGAAACTCAAAGATATCCTTCGTAAAATATTCAGAATAAAACACGATTAGTTACACTAAAAACCTCAAGAGGATAACTACTACGACCGCTACAACGAGTGTACCATCTAGATATGAATTGTAGCAAAGATTTAGATATATTCCTGCTATCCGAGAAAAGCAATCTAGAAGATAATACCTACAAGCGAAGATACTGAAGATATAAAACAAACAAAGGAAGTTCACGAGAGTACTTCACCGCAGATTAGGTACTACAAGATGTGATCAAAAAGTTGAACCTGTTGAAAGATGAAACCTTTAATAAATACAGTTATTGAACCTAGTTCAAGGTGGGAGTATGTATTTGATCATATAGTTCATTTATTTTTTTTGTACACTGTGAGTTTATGCGATTTTGATTATTTATTTCAGTTTTATGTCACTTGGAAATGAAGTTGAGTTATATAAGAGTCTTTGAATAAAATTAGTACTTTTACTGTATTTCTCTTTCGTATTCGTCCTACATTCGACGTATCGAGTCACCGGGTAAGTGAATTCAGAATATATTTAACGATTATATAGTTCATTTCTTTTTTGTACACTCTGAGTTTATGCGATTTTGATTAATTATGTCAGTTTTATGTCACTTGAAAATGAAGCTGAGTTATATAAGAGTCTTTGGATAAAATTGGTACATATACTGTATTTCTCATCCATATTCTTCCTACATTCGACGTATTCAGTCACCGGGTAGATAACTGACTATCGATTCGAAATATGGAAATCCAATAATATCAAATAACAACACGAATCATAACCTTTTGATAAATATCTCTATCGAAGCTACTACTGAAGCAAAGTCTTGGAAGCCAGGAAAAAACTCTACAGAGTTCACAGCAGGATGAAATTACATACCTATTTCAGTTCTGAATACCTTCGCGAAACTCTTTGAGATGATATTATATAACCACATTTACGTAAAAGTATCAAATATCATTTAAATTTAACAAAATGGTTTGATGAATTCGAAATCTACCGTCACTAATTCAGCGATATACTGTTAATTCGCACCAGTGTTCTGCAGACTTTTCAACCTGTCTAACAAGGAAAGGGTTTCTCCTTTTTGTTGGAAGATTGCTCGCGTTCAGCCTATTCCCAAAAAGGGAAAGAAAAATCTTCCAAATAACTATGGATCACTCGCTTCGCTATCAGTATGCTATCGTATGTCAACCATATTTGGATTTGGAATAACGCAATTGAAAAACAGGTAAAGTCGAGAGCTGCTGCGCTTGATATTTTTAAGGCGTGAGTGGCGTGAGGATTTGCTGTAAGTGGCCGTTGATGGATATCTCTCGAATACTGTTGCTATCAACGCTGCTGTTCCCCAGGGATCCAAATTGTCTCCAACCCTCTTTTTATTGTATATCAACAACTAATTGGAAAAAACTATAAATCCAATATATTGCTTTGCTGATGACAGCACACTTGTCTCGTCATTCCATTTGGATTCCAGGATATCGACTGCGGATGCACATCTTCACCGGCAGCAGGAGGTTGCATATCTCAATGAGGATCTAGAAGGAATTTAGGGTTGGGGTGAAAGTAACCAGGTTCGATTCAATGCCACGAAAACCCAGGCATTGGTTTTCTTCAAAAAGGTCGATGTCTCCGAACCTGGTATAATAATGTCATGACAGACAATTCCGCTTTCTGCTTTGATAAGTTTGTTTGGGGTTAAAACCAACACCAATATGTCTTGGCATAATCATGTCGCTGAAAATTCGAAGGCTGCTTCTTAAAAGCTTGGAACACTGTTCTGAACCAGAAAACTGTAAATACCTCAGCAACTTCTGTTGCTTTATAAAGCTCAGATCAGACCTTCTTCGGAGTATTGTTCCCATGTATGAGGCTCCGCTCCTAAGCATACCCTGAATCTGCTAGAGTCCATCCAGAAAAGAGCCATCCGCCTTATTGGAGACATAAACATCACTTGCAACTTCGATAGTCTGGAACATCGAAGAAAAGTTGGAGTTTTTTTCATAGATACTTTCACGGAAGATGTTCAAGTGACTTGACACATTTGGTTCCACCAAGAGCGGTACCTACATATCAGAAATACGCGACGGACTGCATTCACTTCTATGTGAATCTTCTATTTAAAATCAATTCATTGTTCCTATCGAAAGAGCCCAGAAAAAGTGATTGAAATTCCTACGTTTCAGAACAGTAGAAACATTTTCACCAGGAGGTTCAGTTTACTCCGAGCTATTGCTTAAGTTTAATTTTATGTCATTGGGAAAACGTCGAAAATAGGGTTCTGTTATGTTTTGTATAAACTTTTTACCGCTCAGATTGTCTTTCTTTTATGCAATACAGCTAATACCAACTTATCATTCAAAGCTCCGATAAATTTTCTTTGCACCAATTCCAATGAAAGATGCCCCTATTGTGACATTTTCACTTGTGATATCATAGAACTGAACTATGTAACAACAGATAATGCTTTGTCATCCATTTCAAAATATATATTTTTTTTATTCTCGCATTAATATTTCCATTTATCATTCTTCATATTTAAGAAATTGCCCTGTAAATGGGTTTAATGTTGCACAATACAAGCTATATTATTATCATCATCACAATATCAATGAATTTTGCCGAAATGTTGGAGACAATGGAAAGATAATAATAATATCTCATTGATATTTTTTGAATTTTCACTACTTTTCAGCTACGAGAATTTCTTTATTTGTCATTGTTCTTCAACAAATAAAAAAGTATGTAGTCAACTTCCGTATATGAGAAAATTGTTTAAAAAACGACATCATGAAGTTATAATCTCAAAAGAGTCAAAAATTAAAAATTTAAAAAAAAATCAACAGTATCAATGTATAAAGTACAAATTTCTCAATCGATCAGTGTATTCCACGACACAGTAAGATAAATATTTTTTGAAATATGCAGCATCTGATATTGAAACGGACAAAACTTTTGAAACACCTAATATTATAGACGAGACAAGAATAACTCATTATTGTGGTAGCATAAGAGAAAAAATAATTAGAAAAAAAAGGAGCCTGAATCGAGACGTTCACTGATTTGAACTTGATTATCGAAACATGCATAGGTCTGGATTTGTTTCAACGCGATCAAGTTTTAACTGTAACGATGGCTACAACTATGAATCTCCAAGTCACACTCCAGAGGTTTTGTTTCAGTGACAACCAACAAAAATTTGATTGATTCAACAGAAGAATAAAAACTGATACCAAGAAATCTGTCCGTTTCATTTGCATGGTTCGATTCAGTGATGATTGATTGGTGTAACTCGATGAAATAAAAAAAAACAATTACTCAATACATCGCACTCTGAGTTACATAATAAGCTTGTTTGTTATGAAACAAACAACTTAATTGTTACTGGGCGAGCACACTTTGCATTTTTCAAATCAGTCTATACATTCATTATGAACAAGATATTATTTACAAATGTTAACCTGAAGAAATGAGGTAAACATATACAGTTATTATAATCAACATTTTCAATTTCTCTCCCTGTCACTACTTTTCACTTGTGTACTTCACTTTGTCAATGAATTAGTTCATTAATTTGGCGAAGCATGTCTAGTTCAAATGAAATTTTGAAGATGCTGTGTACATGTTGAACAACGATGCATTCAGCTAGTCTAGTGAATGTATGCGGGAAAATAGGCTATACGGTGCACTAAACCAGAAAACCGAGAAGAGAAAATAAAGAGGTGGAAGCATTCAGATGACCTATGGATATTTTGTTGTTATTTGAATCCTAATCGATATCAGGTTTATGATGTATTTCTTTTTCTATTTTTTTCTGTTTTTTGTATTTGTTATATCTTTGTTGCTAGTTCTTGTAGCTGGTTGTGGAGGTTGAGTGGCAAAACAAACCTGTAGTGTCCTACACTGCAGTTTTAAACTTCGCCTTTTGGTTGTTATATCCTATTCGGGAGGACGCGCCAGCATTATCAACCATTGGCCACTCTCCACACCGTGGTATGAGAGATCATTGGGTCCGAGAATCATTTGCCCTAAGCAAACGCAGTGAGTCAATAATGACAGCCTTCTGCATCTGTCCGAGTAAGATTTCTGCCTCAGTGCGGAAAGCCGGTATGATTCAAAGATTCGAGAGTAGAGAGGGCACCATTCTACCAAGAACTCCAATAAAATCAGATGGATGGAGTCTGCGATACTGATACTTTATCCGTTTTTCCTCATTTTTACGGATGATATTCGTCTCGCCAGAAGCTGCACACTCCATGACAAACATCGTCTTGCTCTGGCGATCGAGAAGGACTTCATCAAGCTTATTAGTCTGTATCAGCCTGAGGGTGAGGAACGAATAGATTTAATAAATTTGTCACTTCTCGTTCCCCACAACGGATTCAATATCCTCCGGAGCGTAAGGCTACACAGGTGTCTCGTCAATACCGTACGAGTGCCGTAGATGGTAATAAAGGGCCGCGTTACGTCGATGGATATAGGCCGAGGCCGCTTATGATGGACATAGTGACAGCAAGTGCATCATGGTCTCGGCCGCTTCGCGGCAGGCCCTGCACCTTGGGTCAGCAACCTCTATACCCATCACACCTGCGGCAGACTGAAGTGTTGAAGACACCATTCTGGCATGCTATGATGAACCCCCCCACTCGACCTGACGAAAGCGAAAGTCAGGCGCTTCGATGAGCCAAGGTCTCCAATAATATTGAAGAAGACCCCATGCATTGGCTTACCCTTGTATTGCCTCAGAAGTGAGGTTATCTCCGCGATCTGACACCGAAAAAGCAGCTGTAATGAAAATTATTTTCATTGAAGCCAACATAATTTGTAACCACTTCAAGTGTAACAAAAAATATATGACATTGTTCAATGGAGTACTCACAATTATTGATAGGCGAGGAAGTGTTGCTACAGTTCTTGTTTGTGGAAGTTACCTGAAACAAAACAAAATCACTGTTAAGGCAATATGGAAAATGAAAATATTTTCAGAACTTGCGAGAAATTACTATTCAACTCAAACTTTGCTATTTTGATTTCTAGAAAGTGTAGATGAGGAATTCTCCGTTCAGAGGTTGTAGTTGTTTAACTAAAAATGATCGTAAAGCCAAAAGACGATTGGCTGCTCTTGGAAAGGACAAAGGCAAATACACAGAAGAATCTACCGCTTTCGCTGTGGAAATATCTTGGCATAGCCTCATCTTGTACCTAATAAACTAATATTTACAAACTCTTTCTATATTATAGATATAATTATACAAAAAACACTTTTTTCTTTTCAGTTTGTTTCTGCTTCAAATATTCGTCATGGAATTGAATGAGATATCATTCACAGGATCGCTACACAATAGAGTATATGAAAAAGGTAATCCTCAATGGCAAACATCCGGTGTTTCGGAAAAGTACACTCACATTTTTGCCTCTTTAGCAACTATTTGAATAACATTATAAGATAAAGTACTCAATTCATTCATAAAATCACAACTTTATATCAAGAATGAGGTAAATTCACTTATGACATCTCAAAGAATCAATCTCTTCAAAAAGTGTACCTTTTCCAATAAAGAAAACATATTTTGAAATACTGTCGTAGCAAAATAGACTCTATAAATACAGACTCCATATTGATAATGTGGACGACTCAACTCTGCTAAAACTTCTGAATTGTTTGATATATACTCAAACATTCCTAAATTTTTTGAAAGGACTTTCATAAAGGTTTCAAATTTGGAAAGGAATACATTCCATTCCATTTTGAAAACCTATGCCACATTTCTACTGGATGCCCTGTATATTGGAGAATATTTCAAACAAAATCGAATGCACTTCTATCTGAATCTCTTATATTTTTTGTTAACTTCACTCATTCACCTCAAACTTTTAATGGACGCTTGATGTATCACATTTTGTTTGGGGAAGAAAGTTTTTGGCTTTCTATTACTCCATCTTGATACAAAAAATGTGGTAATGTTCCAAAGAAACGAAGGACTCAATCAATTTCGAAAGAAGTAACTCTAAACATACATATGTAGGTTTAGACAGTAACTGAAAGAAAAAGGCCACCTGAAACAGATACATTCATATAAACATTAAATTACACGAAAGCAAAATTATTTCCAAACAAACACTGAATTTCATAAAAAACACTTTTCTCTACTCATTTTGTATTCCAAATATTCATTATGGAATTCCTATAAAATATACCTAATAAATGGTGTCGTCCTCACTGGTAGACATCGATGTTTCGCCGTAAGACACTTGCCTTAGAGCCCTTCAGTACCAATCTGGATAACATTATTCACTCATAAAAATATAACCCCTCTCAATTTAAAACAAGACTCCATTGGCTGGGATTCAATCAACTAAGCGAATGAATGCCTTTACAATGTCATCGATAACATAATTAGATCAAACTCATTCCGTAACTCATTCCGTCGTAATTTTATGAATGATTTGTGTGTTTTTTCTTATAAGGCTATTCAGATTGGTACTAGAGAGCGCTAGATCATGTGTCTTACGGCGAAACATCGATGTCTACCACAGTGAGGGTGACAGTGTGCGATGTAAGTGAAATTTTACCTATCATTTAGTATATTGTGTAAGAATCCTATAAATGATATCTGATTCAATTCCATAACGAATAGAGAAAAGAGTTTCAGGAGGGCTTTTTCTTCTAATTTGTGTCTGAAAGTCAATTCTTTGCATGATCTACACATCTACATTCTTTTTTATTAAAAAGGAATAGTAGAAAGCCAAATATTCTTTCCAAAATATTAATCACTTCCTAAAATATTCCCCATTAAATTGAAAACATTTTGTACACGTGTGGAAATATGCATATACCTATTTTGTAAATATGTTACATTCATTCATGCAATGACTTTAACTCATATATTACTGATGTTATGGATACATTCAATTTGATTTGATCAAACGAAAAAATATGGTTCCTAATGAAATTTTCAAATTTTCGTAGCATTTCCACATCAAAACAACTTCTCCACCCAGTACATTTTGTGCAGTTATTCATTTGCTAAAGAATTTTCAACCACAATTATGCATCTCAATGCAGTCAACTTCGCATTCATTCCACATCGCAAGTCAACGCAGCATGACAAAAGTAGCATTACCTGCCATCAGATCCGTTCACCTACACTAAGTAAAAGTAATGAATGCACTTTTTTCACCTGTCACACACGTTATAACATACTGTTTTCACTCACATCAGCGAATGTGTGCAGAAGTTGACTTTTTCAGCGATTGATAGAAAGTATTCATAAATTATAATGATGCCTGATATTATTACACAGTTGCATATTCAGATGTTCATTTGCATGGTCAAAATCGGACGTAATTATATTAGTTCAGTAGAAAGCAGGAAAACACAGGTAAAGCAGTCGAACATTGCGAAAAATGGTTATAGATTTCCTTTTTGTTTCCTGAGTTGTGTGAAAGTATACTTGACTTTGAGGAATGAATAATTTTTCAATGCTCGTTTAGAAGTAGTAAGATTCTTTATAATATTACTGCAATAACCCATTTGATCTACAAATTTCTGTCCTTTTCGATGATTGTAGCTTTTTATTGAGGACATAACATAAGCATTACATAAAAATCCTCGAGGACAACCAGAAGTTGAAGTACTTCAAAAAAAATATTTAAAAATTATTTACGGTAAAACAAGTACTTACCCATCTAATGATCTCTTTGAAGAATCCAAAATATTTGATGTAAGACAATTGTATGTATACAGTTTACTTCAATATTCATATAAAAACAGTAGTAAGCTACAACCTATTACAATCCCTAATGAAACAAGAAATATTCAACACGCAAAAGTTGAAACAACCTTTTGCTCCAGATCTCTTGACAAAAAAAGTTATATTTATTTAAGTGAAAAATTATTCAATTATTTTCCTGATGATTATGAAACATATATAAGAATCCTCAACTCTAACTATCCAAGAAATATTTTGAAAATTTCATTCACAATATGAAAAGAGAGAACGCACATTGTCTTGTTGAAAATACAATAAACTTTTTAT
>WOGR01009649.1:0-11251 GCA_015342045.1 Leptinotarsa lineolata | reverse complement strand
ATTTTAAAACTACTGAATTTGCCTTTACATGATACTTTTGAGTTCAGTCTCAGCATAGTTCTGGAGGCTCTTCTTTGTACAATGAAATTTGCTCTGCATTTCTTCTACCTCCATAAAAATAATTACAAACCTACAAACTGATTCGAAATTTGAATCGTAGACCATTCGCATAACATCTGTGTCAACATACTGCACAATAACTCTGAATACATCACTGAGTTCAACTTCTCAAATGTGACATTTTGAATATGACTGTTGGAACTTAGTGTGCTTTCTATGTGCAGACCTAAGAATTTGCACTTATTCTCTATTTTGAGTGAAAAATTTCTTGAGGTAAGTCAAGTCCCGCATGGTTTGTTTTGAACATTACAGTTTTGGTCTTATTGTCATTTACTATAAGTTCGTTTCTCCTAAACCACTCATCTACCTCACGAAGGCTTTCTCCAGTATGGATATCAGACAGGGATAATATAGTGCATTGACCAGCAAGTTTGCGTCCTCTGCGTAATATGTCACTTTGCAATTTCCTCAACATATCTCCTCCAGATCATTAAGAAAAATGGTAGAAATCATTGGGCCAATTATACTACCTTGTGGTACCTCAGTATCAATTGATTTTTTTGTCTGATTCAGCTTTCATTCCTTTCTTGTTGATTAACACCATTTGTTTTCTACCCGATACATGAGATTTATGCCATTTCAGTGCTGGGTCAATAATTTTTGATGTATTTCCTATGGATGCCATAGAATTATCTACATAATTTTCGGTCATGGCCTGACTTTTTCAGCCACCACGGGGGTTGACTTAATGATACCATTAAGTCAAACCCTCCATCAACTAGGATGGTTGCAGATGATCTTCTGAAGCAGTTTTCAGTATATGTTTCTAGATTTCCCAAATGTAAAAATTTGGCAATAATTTTTGGTCGGTCACCCAATTCATTACGTCCACAAACCTGACGAGTGCATTTACCATTTTGATAACTCAATATAAAATTTGGTCTCGGGTCCATGTTTTTTTACGAATATTTTAGAAATTATCAGAAATAATGAATGATTTTTCGGTTTTAGTTTTTGTGTCCAGCCAATATCTTCGATATGATCTATCTTTCAGTTCTTTTTTCGGCATGCTCCAAAAAAAGCAATTAACATTTCAAACTAGAAATAAATTGGGCATCCCTAGATGCACACATGTTTTTTTGTTTCAGAATTAAAAAGTTTCTGCTGATAGATTCCGTTATAGAGTCGAATACAATATAGAATAGGGTTTTTATGAATACCTGATTGGTTGGAAATGTATCTATTACCGAGTCTGTGGAGGCTTTCACTTTCAACATCTTGAATTAGGACCGTTTCACCGGGTTTTCAGTTTCATCAATATGTATTGATTAATAATAACTGGGTAACTCGCAATTTTTCAGGAGCGTACGATGCAGACTACTTAAAGGCACATATAACTGATATTGCAAGATCGTCATGTGACCTCCTCAGGCATTACTGGGACCAGCGTACATTCAATATTGCACAAACATTTGACTGTCAAAAAAAGTTGTTCGCGTTGGATTGGTCGAAGGAAATGCTCAAAAACTACAATCAAAGTGCTTCGAAACACGTCTATGACATCGTGACAGGTGATGAATCGAGGATTTACTCGTATGAGCCCGAAAGTAAATAGCAGTCGATTGTGTGGTTGTTTTAGGATGAGCCAAATCCAACAAGAGTTGTTTGCACACGAAGCACTTCCAAGCAAATGGTTGCCTGTTTTTTCGAGAAAACTGAACATGTAGCAACCGTACCACTAGAACAACGCAGAGCAGTCAATTTTGAGTGGTACACAAACATTCGTTTGTTAGTTGTCTCTCAAAAAATCAGGAAAGAGAACCGCCGAAGACGGATCACTCTTCACCACGACAATGCGAGCTCTCACACATCGGCTGAAACAACTGCATTTTTGAGCACCCAAAACATCGATTTGATGAGTCATCCGCCGTATAGTCTTGACTTGGCACCGAATGACTTCCCTTACGTAAAAGACCAAACTGATAGGTCGACGTTTTTCGACACCTGAAGAAGCAGTTGCTGCATTCAGAATGCATGTTTTGGTGATACCTCAATCAGAGTGGCAAACTTGCTTCGGCAATTGGTTCAAACGCTTGCAAAAGTTTATAGATCTTCATGAGAAATATTTTGAAGAACAATTGAGTGATTTTCGATGATCAATATTTAATTTTGTTCTCTAATCCCGAAATATAAAAGGCAACCTACTTTAATTATTCATATTCAATTATCTGTAACGAACGGATGAAAATAAAAATAATCATTTGGTTCAAATTAAACTGAACATGATATCAAACAAAAAGCAACACTTATATTCAATTTGTGAAAAGTAAGGTAGTCTACGACTTTTCCTGTCACAAGGCACATCGTATATTCAGCTTATTGTCCATTGACAAATAATATAAAATATCTGTTCACTTGTATGTTCTGTACAATTCAGGTGTAATAATTCACAAGCTTGCAGTTACAGCACTATACGCTCAGAGCCTAAGGGTTGCAATTTTGTGATATTCGTCGAAAAGGAAATGAAGAAAATAGAGTATTTTTCTGCATACGTGTGTTCCCACATCACATAATCCATTCATCTCCCAATCCATAAAATACTATATAAATCTTTTATCTGAACACATCTCGATGGATTTGACTCATCCCTTCTGTGAAAAGAAATGATCCACTCGTCTGCCAAACGCCCTCTCAATATAAACAATGTAAATCGACGAGCTCACTATTTATTGGGATGCGTATTCCTGTAATATCGTAGAAATATTGTCATATTTCGAAGTGAACTTTGCATATGTTTTGGAGCCTTCGGCCATTATTGGAGTGCATTCAATATTGATGCCCGTTGTATAAAGCCTTTGAATTTTGTTTCTTGCATGTTTGGAGGATTTGCAACGGAATTGTATAAAGCTATCGGATGGAATACACTGATGTATTCACTCGGGAAATATGCATAAATGAAATGACAATTTCTGAGTGGAGTGCAGCAAGCAATCTTTGGACAGTTGTGAACGAAATTTCGAAGGTCCCTGATGAAAAATAATGAGAGAAGTAGCCTCATTACTGAACTGACTACTATTTGAATATCTGAACTAACATTTGAATGCTCCTTTCTGAAAAGAAAGTATTTTATGATTTACTTAAAAAAATAAATTGATGAAATAGTTAGGATAGATTGTTTATAGGGTTTGGGATAGAGGGTTTATTGTCGCTCACATCTATTCAAACTATACCAAATTATCAACCCAGCTTCCCAAGGAAACTGATTAGTTTCTATGGTTGGTGATCTTTCAGACCAGATGGTAAGAGTGCGGCTCTGCCAAACTTTGAAAAACTGATTCGTTCCGCAGCGGGGCAGGCACAACGTATGTGCTCTGCTGTTTTATCATTTTCCAAACACACTGTCTTTCGACAGTTCGAGTCTATGCATATGATGATTCAGACAACAGTGACCTGTGAGAAGTCCTGTTAGACATCGTAGTTCGTCCCTACTGTAGTCTAACAACTGTTTGGTTTCACGCTCCGAAGGGTTTTTTTAAGGGCGTATTTCTGATATGTACTGCTCTTGATGGAATCAAAGAGAGAGAGACAAATTCCCAACTTTTTTTCGATACTCCAGACTATCAAGGTTGCAAATGATGTTTGCGTCTCCAATTTGGCTTTTTTCTGGATGGAATCCAGCAGCTTCAGGGTATGGTTAGGGGCGGAGCTCCATACAAGAGGACAATACTCCAAAGAAGGTCTGATCTGAGCTTTATGAAGCAGCAAAATTTGCTGAGGTCTGAACAGTTTTCGTATTTGGAACTGTGTTTCAAGCTTTCGAGAAGCAGCCTTCGCAATTCCAGCGATACGATTGTATCAAGACATTTTGGTGTCCATTTTAACTCCCAACAAACTCACGAAGCAGAAAGCGGAAATGACATAGACATCAATGTTTCTTAATATATTGGAAATTACATAGTTCAGGGTTGGAATTTGTCACTATTGTTGTTGTTGTCGCTGTTGGTAGTTATGTTGTTGTTGTGGTTGTGTGTCTTTATCATCGTTTCATTAAAATTGTCCGGGTCAGTTGCTGTTGTCGGGATTTCCTAAAATTCGGTATGAGATGCTGAGGGGGGTTCTAGTAAGATTTCAGTTTCGTCCAGAGGATGATAGTCTACTATCTGACTATCTTACGGCCAGTGGGCAATCCTCCAGAGTGTCCTGGATTCGCTCCGTTTGGTTTTCCATCGCTTCCAAGAGTCTGGCTAGAGAAAACGGGAGCTTTTTCCTAGGAATCTGTCTGGATCCTCCACGGGTTGTCCATGGTGTGGTCAGAGTTTCGATTCCAGCAGTGTTGTTGCTGCTCATCCTACTGGTGGCGAAACGTTTTTGGAGTTCCTGAATTCTGAGGTTGATTGGAGGTGATATTTATTAAGTTGTATAGGGATGGGTAACGCCATGGTAGGTTGGGAATATTATGAAGGATTCTTCTCTCGGTAGTTAGGATGCGGTGGGATTTTCTCAGGGGAAGTGAACAGTAGATCGTGGCCTTGTAATCCAGGATTGGCCTCATGAACATTTCGTAGCTGTGTAGTAGAGTCTTACTGTCACATCTCCCGAGCTTGCCTCTCAGAGCTTTCAGCAGATTTGCTCTTTTTCGAACTTTGTCCAGGGTTTCTCTCATGTCGGTTTCTCAATCCTCGTAAAGGTGACTCCCAAGTTGGTCACAAGCGGAATTGTCTGTCCTGACATTATTTTATCTGATTCAGAGACATTTATCTTTTTGGAAATAACCGATGCCCGAGTCGATCAACGCTTTGAAGTGAGCCAATCCTGGAATATTTTGCCAGAAATCCGTCAATTTTCTTGCCATCCAGGTGTTCAATGTTTGTTTGGCAAAGCCTGAAGCGATGCCAATGATAGGTTCTGGTCTGATGAAGGGAAAAACGAAGTCTCTCAGGAAAGCCCAACTGCTATGTTGATCTATCAACAACCCGGCATTAGTTAATGCCGGGTTGTTGAATAAATGTGTGTGGAATGAATATTAGTGTGTGTGTATGTGTGTGGTTTGATTGATTCAACTGTTTTGTTCTTTTCGAAGTCATGTGTTTCTGTAGCTCATTTGATATGTATTCTAGTTTGTCCTTGTATATACTGATCGATAATAGATGATGTACTCTATACACTGATGCTGTTCATTTCTGTACCTCTTTTCAGTTGATTAATATATGATGTCGTTGAGCGATTTTCGGACAATTTTCCTCTCCGAATTCAAATTGAACTGAAGCCCTGCCAAAGCAGCACGAAAAATCAAACAGGCATATGGCAATGAACGCACTGTTCGATATTGGTTTGTGGAATTTCGTTCTAGGGAGTTCAGCCTCAAAGATGAGCTCCGAAATGGCCCACCTACAGTAATCTAGGACGAGGATTTGAAGACCCTGGTGAAGACTGACCCATCACAAATGGTGCGTAGGATGGCGGAAAAACTGTGCTGTGGTGTGGATCCTCTATGACAACAGGAGACGTACAGGACAGTAGTTAGATACCGATGAACCACCCAGGGCACACCCCAAAGTAGAAAATGTATCATAAAAAGACCATGGTTACTGTATAGTGCTCAGTGGCTGGTGTCATCCACTATAACTTTCTACAACCGAGCCAATAAACCAGCAAAGTAGAGTCCTGTTGTAGAAAAATCGACGTAATGTACCGATGCACTGGTCAACAGAAAAGACTCGATCATGCTTCACGACGACAGTTCGCACGTTCCACAAATTACCGTCCAAAAGTTCAATAGATTGAGCGTAGAAGTTCTGCGTCACCCACTATATTCCCCAGACCTCGCAACAATCGACTATCATCTTTTCGAACACTTCGATAACTTTCTCATCGGTAGAACCTTCACCAATCAGGAACAGGCAAAAAAGGCCTTCGTCGACTTCATCGAACCCCGAGCACCCAGTTTCTATGCTCACAGAACTGATCGACTTAGCAAAAGTACACTGATTCAAATGGCGCTCATTTTGATTGAATTGAATGAGTATCCAAAGAGATTTGGAGTAGACTTGTAGAGACGGACAAAACTGTTGAAACAACCCAATACAATCGAAATAGTACAGTCCAAAGCTAACTCTGAGAACTCTGCATTAGCAAAGTATCGATGAAAATCGTTTCCGTAAGACGTTTATGAGAAGATCAAAATATTACTGAACAGGCTAAAATAAAAATGGAAATTGTAATGATGAACTTTATACGAAGGCAAATTTCTAGTTAACCACGATAAGTAACTGCTTGAATACAATGCATTTTCCACGAAGGAAAATGCGCTATGTATTTGTAACTTGTCGTATTTGACAATTTTGCCTACTAAAAGAAAGCTAAAAAAACAGATACTCATTTTAATGTTCCGGCCTCTGTATTTAGGATTGAAAAATATCAAATACACATTGCAGGTTTTCTTCATTCAATTTATTTCATTCTTACTTTTGGGTGCTGTATTTGATACCATTTTTTTGATCACCCACAATTTTCTGGGAGAAAATTCAAATAGGAGTTGTGACAGTATGTTAGTGTACGGGAAAAATGTTAGAACTGGCAACGTGTAATAGTGTGAGAGGTAGCGGGTAGATTTGGTACTTGAGAGGAGAACGGTTCGAACGGCCGTTGTGAACAGTTGTATGTAACTGATTTATTTCATTTGTTCGTCGTAAAGCCGAAGGCTATTTGTAAAATTTTCTTAATAAACCAGTGAAGTTTAGCGATTGTTTATTGAACCCTGAGAGTAAAGAGTTTCGTTGCACCAGACGCCTTGTTGACATTAGGCTGTTTCAAAATCCCCCTGACTAGACGTTGTCGAAAAGTAAATTTCCGACATTGTAGATTCTAGTGTGGGAATGTTGGGTGGTGCCTTTCCCAGGTACCACCCATGAAACAAACGATTCGTTTATTCAAATAGTAATATTTTCAACACGAACAAACTACTTTTCGAGTCCTGGAGAAGAATTTAATTAAATTCGAAAAGTTGGCAAGATAACAATTGGTTTTTTTAAAGAAAAATTTATTCTGTTACCCAACCAACCTTTCTTCAGGAAAATTATTGGATCTTTAAACTGGTTAACTGGTTATAGGAATTGTCAACAAACTTGACATTTCATTATTGAGCAGGTGAATTTATAATTGAAATCTACTATTTTCTTTCTTCGAAATGAAATTGTCTACCGAAGAAATGATGAATATGATCCACATTTTGGGTGAATGTGACATAAATTGTTCATTATCCAATAGTGTATGCTGTTCGATATTCTGACTCAAGATCTATAAGACCAAAGAGTTCTTGGAGGGTAAAGATTTGAGGAAACTGACAGTTTCAAGCATTAGAAAAGGCAAGTAGTAGAATTGTGTAATTGATTTGTGGATTATTTTGTGGAGATCATAATCACTTAACTAAAATGAATGAAAATACTTTTCTCTGATTTCCACTAGTTATTTTATTTTTACGACCGGTTTCGGGTTCTACCCCATTATCAAGTATTAATATACCTGATATTGGGGTATAATTTTTTTTGGGAAAGAAAGTTTATGGCTTTCTACTACTCCATGTTGATACAAAAAATGTGGGAATCTTCCAAAGAGAGAAAACAATCATTTTTAAAAGAAGTAACTCCAAACATAGATGCGTAGATAATGGGGTTGTAACAAAGTTACTAATTTCCCAGTGGTACGTCAGGTAGAAGCAGCGTTTATTGATGTATGTTTACATTATTGCTCCCTTATTTATTAAACTCCGATTGAATAAATACCTTCCTCTACTATCACCGTTCCAAAACTGGGTCGAAGTGCGCATCTATTGTGATAGGAAACTGTATTGTGCCAGGCCGTCTGATCCCTTACTTGAACCGTGCTAATAGAGCAGAACAACTCTATAATGAATCTCACAGTAGAGAGGCAAATAGGAAATTAGAAGCGAAGGTTTCCTATATTAGCATATGGTTTAAGATATAGATTAGAACCAAGCTGCAATATAATTGTAGCTACAGCTGTTCTGCATAACTTTGCCATAGATAATAATGAGGAGATTCTACAGTTACCAGAATATATTTACGAGGAAGTGATGAATTATTTGATTGTGTAAGGCAATGTTGATTACATACGTCCTGAGGGCGTACCTGAGCAGAACGTTTTCAACTTCAAAAAATCTCATCAACAATTATTTTAGACAATTATGATTATAAATAAACAGTTCAATCAATAAAATGCAAAGGCTTAATTTTTCATTACAAAAAAACTGAAGAAAACAAAAAAATATTCTTAGTAAATAAACAACAAACATTCTTTCAACAGCTCAGTGAAATATCACATATATCAAAAAAGGAAACAAGAAAACAAAAATAAAAAATATTCTCATGGAGTAAACAAAAAATAATCTCTGAACAATTTAGTCAAATACAAGGTAATCTCTCTTATATCAGTATATCACCCAGCTGATGAATTCAGATACTGGATTGTTCTTCTCGATGCTATTTTCATTTTGAGAAGTTCAATTTTTTATTTTTTCTCTTTTTTTGCAGATTGCTGATTTCCTCTTGCAATTTAAGAATTTTAAAGTCCTGATTGCGTTTTTCATTGCAGACGTCTTCTTCTGAATCAGCTTGTCGAATTTGTTTTTAAATTAAAACCAGCCTTCAGTCCAATAAAATATTATATTTTTTGGACACATATGAAGAAGTTTTCACTCCTGCTTGAGGTCTCCTTTTGTTTGAAAGCATATATTCGAATTCTTAATACGCCTTTTCAAAAGATCGTAAACGAAAGAAACCAGAAGTAACACGTATTTTATCTCCGTTAGAAAAATTGATATCAGGAAAGAAGAATTATACATTTTTCCCAGTTAGCAATGTTATGCTATTATTTTGGTTGTCTATTTTACTTACAATAAGCAAAATATTGACCAATTGTATCCAATTCGACAATCGTTTATGGAGGAAAAACAATTGACGCATATCATTTTTTACAAATGGGTGATTCTGCTCACTTGATTTAAAATTAGCACAACACCACAGTAAAAGCCTTGATAAAACTCAAAAGAGGAAAATTTGTTATCAATATTTGTTGAGTAAATATCGCGACTCATTCGATATCAAAAAACAACACGTTTTTTTCTCGAAATTAAAGAATGTTTCATGTTATGGCTTTGTTAAACGATTGTCGAAACGGATACGATAATTGGTCAATATGTTGCTTATTGAAAAAAAAAATATTAATCGAAATAGAGCATCACATAGACGAAATTGATTCTTTTTTCCTACTTCCTGGTTTAAATCGTTCAAGATTTTTCGAAAAAACTTTTGAAGAAATCGAATATATGTATTTATGCAAATCATTTTTACATTGTAAGATTTTACACGAAAAAATGCAATAATTTTCGAAGAAATGTGTTTAAGGAATCATTTTGATATGGAACGAGTCACGACAATCACTGGAAATATTAGTAACAGAAATTTCAACATTTGAGTTTTATCAAATTTTTATTAGGGTTGATGTGCTAACTT
This sequence comes from Leptinotarsa lineolata, assembly GCA_015342045.1. NCBI lineage: Eukaryota > Metazoa > Arthropoda > Insecta > Coleoptera > Chrysomelidae > Leptinotarsa > Leptinotarsa lineolata. The sequence goes on along the minus strand of WOGR01009649.1, from coordinate 1,661 downwards.
GATATAAAGGTAGCAACTTGTAAAAAACGTAGGGGCGAAATGATTATTTTTCTTTTACGACAAATCCTCGACAATTAGTCAACATTCAATAAAGTATATATCAATAATTTTAATTCAGATGACCTTGCAAGTGGTTCATATTACATGAATATTCTGTCACATTTTCCAACACCACGTAAGATGGCCCAATTGTTACTAATTGGTCTTACATGTGTACTACAAGTTTTACAAAAAATATATGAATCTAAAAGTGAAAACTCACCGGAGCCAGGCTGTTCCAAATCCGCATGACATTTTTCTATAAGGTACTCAGCAACGTCATAGTGTCCATTTCGGCAAGCTATAACCAAGGGAGTGGCCCCCGAAGTTTTTGCCGCCACAAGCATGGACACCTCGTCTTTGCCTTTGTTGCAGTGCAAGTATATCTGTAACAAGAGAAGTGTGCTTGAGAAAAAACACCAAATATTAGATTGGATTTCAAAATGATTTTTTGAACAATTCAAACAGTCTCAATATAATATTTATCATCAAATTCAAATGAAATACTTATCAGAGAGGTAATGAAATTTCCCTTTCCTAACATTTTTTTAAAATCATTCTCTACCATGGAAATAGAAACCAAATGAATGAGCACTCAAATCTTTGGGTGAATATTGAAGTATGGTAAACTCATGGTATGATAAATCGAAGCGTTTTAGTCGTGATTCAGACATTTAACGTTCAGTTTTCTAAAACGAGATGGTTTTTAGTGTGTGTTTCAATACTAGTGCAAACAAAAATAAAGCTTTTTTCGGTGTGACATTTCATAGAAGAGTTAATAAAATATTCGTATGTTAACGTTCGAAGCTAAGAAACGTTACAGAATATTATGGACCGTACTCGCCAATTTTTCTGAAATTGACAAGCAAATTATTATTTATATAATGGGATTTATACTTTAATATGGGTTGAAGACAGGGGTAATTCAATTTATTCCTCTGAAAGTGCATATAAAAAATAATCAATTATTATGCCTCAATGATGTGGAGGAAAAAAATCAAAAGATCTAAATGAACAAAAAATGTTAGAAGGGACCTGAGGCCGTTTGAAGACCTCCCTTCAGCTGTATACTTTCCAGAACCACCACACTAACTTGACCATGAAACCCCTTTTCCACTCTCCGTCTATGACTTGTCCTTGAGGTATGTGCGATGTCACATGACCATGAGTAACATCATTACCATGAAACCCCCTTTTAAGTCTACGCCTATGATTTGATTTCGAAAGCCGCAACAATTCGATAACCTTGGGTCGCACGTCACATGACTTCGGAAATTACACCCGATTCTAGAGATACCCTTAACACTAGTAATGTTGCATGACATACGGCCTTGAATGAATGATATAAATGCATCAAGGGATCTCCTCAAGGCCCTCTCGATATAACTGTGACGTCATAGTGGGGGATGCGGGCCCAAAACGGGATGCCCTTTAATACAATGCAACTTTAATAGCGTATTTGCAGTTAGACGGTGATGCGAGTTAACGATAGACTCCCAAATTTGAATAAAAACCATAAATAAGTGTAAGAAACCACTATCTACATGGATGGAAAAAAACCGGGTACCCGAAAAAACGCGGGTACCCGGGAATTATTAACTCGAGCGAGCCAGGCGAGAACT
>WOGR01009648.1:0-11252 GCA_015342045.1 Leptinotarsa lineolata | reverse complement strand
AGGCGCTGTTGCCAATATGTGAATTAGAAACAAATCCCTTTAAAAATTGAAACCCAACATTTGAAACATCAGTTTGAATACTTTTCGAAGTGAATTTGAAAAACTCATGAATTAAACTCAACTTTATTTTGTTCAAACTTGCATTTGCTGTAATAACCCGAATTGAAGAACATTCCCCATTACACAATAAGAAGAGTATTTTCCAAGGACAAAGCACGAGCACTACAGAAAAATCATTAAGGTGCTCTAAGAGCGGTGCCTATGTGAAAGTAGCGATTTACGTTGGATTTGAATCGCTGCAGAATGAATTCATTTGGAAAAACGTTCTCAGGAAGTTTATTACATATGAACGCAGTTCTCCAAATGAATTAGTTCTTAAACAGTGAAGTTCGCGGTGTACTGAGTTTCCCCTCAAAAAAATGAGCAGCGACAGTTGGTCGCGTACTTCTGATATGCACCGCTCTTGGTGGAATCACTTCAAAGCCTCCCGTGAAAGTCTCTATAGAAGAGAGACATCTCGAACATTTTTTCAATGTTCTAGACTATCAAGATTGCAAGTGATGTTCGTGTCTCCAATCAGGCAGATGGTTCTTCTTTGGATGGATTCCAGCAGCTTCAGTGCAAGCTTAGGAGCGGAGCTCCATACATGGGAACAAAAAAGGTCTGATTTGAGCTTTATAAAGCATCAGAAGTTGCTGAGGTGTGTACACTTTTCTGGTTCGGAACAATATTCCAAGCTTTTGAGAAGCAGCCTTTGCAATTCCAGGGACATGATTATTTTAACCCCCAACAAACTTATCGAAGCAGAAAGCGGAATTTTGGTTCTGACATTGCATCGCCCGAAGACGGTTGTGGATGCTAAAAATCGAAACGTCGTGAAGTAACGTCAATTGAAATCGCTTAATTTTCGATTTTATTTATTCCTTTTTGTTTTAATTGTTCAATTTATTACTTGTATTTTATTTCCCTGTCAATTCATTTCAGGGTTTTTTTGTGTAATATATTTGTTATTTTCAGCTATTCTTTTAATTTTCGATTATATTGGTTATTTCAGGGATCTCAAATCATTTTATATAATACTAGACAATGGAAGTCCGAACTGATGAAATGCAACTGACAATGATAAATATTTGCTTTCCGATAATAAAAAATGATTTATTATATATAGTCAATAGCTGTATTCTTGAAAATTTTCTCCAAATTCAGTGGAAAAATGCGTATGTTATACCTGTCCCCAAATCAGCTGACATTTTGGACTACAAAGGTTCATAAGTATTCTCCCCAACATGTTTAAGTTATTGAAATGCGTTTTGAACAAACAAATAAGGGTATATATAGGTAACTTCAATCTAATGCCTATCTTTCAGTCCGGTTTCAGGCCTCTACATAACTGTACAATAGCTTTGTTCAAAATAACGGATGACATGTTGGCAGCAACAGATACAAGGAAACATCTCGTTATTGATCTTACTGGACTACAGTGAATCATTCGACTCATTGAATCCAGAAATAATTATATCCGTGCTCAATTATATTGGCTTATCAAAAACAGCCGTTAAGATGATGCAAGAATACTTCAAAAATAGACATCAAATGGTGAAACTCGAAGGCGAACTGTCTGAATCGGTGAGAATAATGCGTAGTGTTCCACAAGGATCTATACTTGGGCCTTTGCTTTTGAGTTTATATACCTCAAATATACTGACTAAGATTAATCTCTGTAATTATCATGCTTGCGCTGATGATACCCAACTTTATGTATCGTTTAAACCAGAATTGCTGAATGAAGCTATTGCTGACATCAATATTGAACTTCAAAACATTTATGATTTTTCTGTGAAACACGAACTGCAACTCAATCCTAATAAAACGCAGGTTCTTATGTTTGGTCCCAAGTTTTTATGTCGAAGGTATTCACCTCAAGTAAATATTTCTCTAAATGGGATAACTCAAAATATAGTACCGGAGGCAACAAATCTTGGCTTAGTATTAGATAATAATTTTAGGTTCAAAAAGCAAGTTTTATTATATATCTAGAGAGCTTACGCGAACTTAAGATTAATTTACCCTCGCTGAGCATACCTAAATACCCAGACAAAAACTAATTTATGCCAGACTCTCATCCTTTCACAGTTCACCTACTGTTCACCTGTATATCTTCCCTGTTTGAATAGTCTAGATTTGTGCAGGATACAAAAAGCCCAAAATTCCTGTTTACGCTACATCTATGACATCTGTAAGTTCCAGCATATTTCTCATAAGCTTTCTCAGTCGCAATGAAGAATAGTTTCTTATTGCAATCTCTAACCTTATTCCACAATATAATCATCAACAAATCACCGCAGTATCTTTATGATAAAGTTCGATTTCGTGAAAATGAACAAAAAGTGAATATCCGACAAAAAATACAAAAACTGCCCCCCGCCACAGCACAGTACTGTTTGGGAGATTCAAAGAACACCTAAATAAAATAGGGTTGTATAACAGAGACCTTGAATGCGACCAATCCAAATTTGTAGAGACAGGGATCGACTCAGAATGATTACAGGGTTACTCACTGGATTCTATCTATTCAAAGAACACCTAAATAAAATAAGGCTGTTTAACAGAGACCTTGAATGCGAACAATCCAAATTTTTAGAGACAGTTCGTCATATATTATACTAATCTGAGGCACGGGATCAAAGAAAGCAAGCAATTCATGAACAACTGAAATTATATACAGAAATAATATGACACATATCTAACAAAGATCTGTTTACAAACTAGTACAAGAACCGAGATCGTAGCAATTTGAATCCGATAAGCGAATTTGACTACTGAAATGTAACTTTCTACAAAATCAACTAAAATTTCAAAATTGAATGAATACTAGAATATCAAAGACATTTAAACGTCGATTTACTCGCCCCCCTACCACTACACACCGCCATTAAATTGTTTTGTTGTGATCTTACACTCGCTTTGGAAAGTAAGAGGCCAAATCAATAATACCGAAAATGCGTCTTCTTCTTTAATAAAAAATCGACGGATTCCTCCATTTATCTAAAATGTTGTAGTCCTTGAAAATGGCTCTGTTTGGTTTTCATTTAGCCAACCTGTATATTAAGTTGATATTGAAAAATAAGTTGCCTCGGTTAGAGCTTGCCACAATTTTCTCAAAGTTTTATATAAAATTTCAATAACAGCAAATCGCCTAATGAATTATAAATCCACACAATTCAAAATTCAAACAATACTGCTGGCTAATTTTATGAATTTTCTCATTTGTTTTAATCAAAACAATTCGTTCGTTACACCATAGGACTGTCGTCTCCTTTCTATTCTATTCAGTTTCAGCCCTTGGTGAGTTCTTTCTTCGTACTACTCCAGGGTGGAAGGAAACTCGACAATCAATTAATGTTGATTTAAGGTATCTTGTTTCTGAAAGTACTGAATTATTTCCCACATGTTGTCTATTTCCTTATTCTATCAGATTTTTCTTCGCGTTCACTGAATTGATAGGTTTTCCTGTTTTGAAACTTGTGAATAGAAACAGAATGGAGTCTCGAGGTTATCGGTTCGGATTATACATGAAATATAAATGAAATTGTTTTCTCCATTTCATTGTTTTCTGGTCGACATAGATAGAATATACTGAAATGACACATTTGTTTCAGAAATATTTTGTTTTTCCAACGACCACAAAAAACAATTTAACGGCAACTAATAAAAGAATAAATTGTGTACGTGATATCTACGAAATTTCAAGTAATGATGTATTATTCATTCAAAAACAGAATAATAATACTTTAATTTTATGGTATTTGAAAACATTCTTTAAACTTTCTTCTTATTATCAAACATATGTAATTACAAATATTTTCCAAAGTATTGTTATAACTGGAAGAAAAAATTAGTTTAAATTCGTAATATTCATGTATTTATAACAAACGATATCTCAGTTGACAAATTTATTATTTAGCAGCGACAGTACAATTTAAACTTTGTAAGTCACTATTTAAGTTCGTTTCAAATACGACAGATACTCGTTACTTGTGGTATTATTCATGATTATAATAAAAAAAATTACAAACACAATGGGGATGTATGTGAAAATTGTTTAATTATTATCATAGATAAATGTCCGGACGATGTCCAGAACCATGTTGACTCAAACAGATGAAGAATTACATATTACGGAATCTCCGGATACTACACCTCATACGATGAATGAATTATTCAATTCTTGAGTTGAGATCTCCAAAAAAATAGCTGAAAGTTTATATCACTTACTGCGAAATAAATTAGATAGGTATTATGTAAATGCATTCATGAAACCTAAGGCGTCTAACCAAGAGCTGTTGACTACTGTGTTGAACTAATCGAAGGGATGAACTGACGATTATGTAATTTTTTGGCCAAAAATCGCGGGATCGTACTTGGTAAGAGACTTTTATTTCAAACTCCAACACACAAATCCTATAATTTCAACACTCCACTATCGATTTATAGTTTATAATACAAATAATGTCATATATAAGAACAACATAACACTATATAAAAAATGCATGCGAAGCACCGACCTTCATCGAATTATAGAGGTTAACAGCCTATTGAAACGAACAAATTATTTATAATCGAGCTGGCGGATTGTTGATGAAAACCGGCAAAAGATATATTGCCACCAAAATAGCTGAGCAAATATCATTGAACAGTATCCACGTTGAAAGACTAACCTATCAAGGAAAAGATCATAGGGAAATCCTTGACAAACAGATAACGTGTCCGACTCTATTGTTAACGTTAACGAGCCGCAAATGAATGATACTCCCTATGCGCTAAACGTCGTAAAGGTTCAGCTGTCCATATTCCTCCAAAAAATGTAAGACTTGATGAAAGTTCGCATTAGATAAAATATGATACAAACCGCCTAAGATGCAAGCTACCACAATGTAAAGAATACACACATTTCAAATGTGAAAAATGTAGTGTTCATTTATGCATGACAAAAGATAAGAATTGTTTCAGGTCATTTCACGAATGATGAAAACTCCTTATATGGAAGGTCAACTTCGAACATGGTGTTGCAAATTTGCAACAATTTTTTTGGAAAAAACATAATAAAGAGTCGACTCAAATTTTTCTCATTTTTCCTTCAACCTACACCATATCACTTATTCTGATATAATTTTTTTGTCGGGAAAGAAAAAATCATGAAACGGAGGGTTTATAGATACGCCTGAAGGAGCTATTGTATAGCGAAACACGTGTTGCTTTCTTGTAGAACTGTGTAGTGAAAATGGAATGTTTGTTGAAAACGTAATGGATTTCCATCAAGCATTACCCAATTCTATCACATAACTTCCCAAAATTTATCGTCTATCAAATGAAAAACCTAAACCATATTTTAACGCATTCAATACAAATTCATAGTAATATTTAGATTATTCAGATAATAGCCTTGGTTGTTTGCCACCTACCCTAATGAAATAATACACTCTAACAGTCTTTCTATACAGCTATTCTATAAACATTACTATGAATATGTATTGAATGCAATAAAATACTTTGAGACTGAGATTTTCACTTGATAAACAGTAAATATTGGATAGTTTTGTACATGAAAATTTCAGATGAGAATATTATTTTCTCTCATTCTTTTAAGAATGCAATTTTTCAGTAGTTAGGTTTCAGTTTTTGAACTATTATTTCTATTACAATTCATTTAAATCACCAGGACTCAGATAAAAGTTCTGAAGTGAAATTTCACCCTATTTTATGGCATTACTGAATAAATAGCACCGTTGCTGGCAACTCACGTGCTTTAAGTGAGTTTATAGCTCATTTTGTCTTTTTCAAATCTCTTAAGTCTGCTGTCAAATTACCCTGAATTCTTTTTTTGGGGATGTCAGTTCTGCACTTCCGGAGTCAGATATGCGGCTACTATATAGGGAGAAGCTTCCTTTTTTCCTCTTGTATTTATATCATTGTTTAAAATCTAAATGTTTGTCGGATTATTTTTTGAAATCTGAAGTTTTTTCGAGAGTATCTTATTGGCATAACTTCCCAGAGATTTTTTGTACCTTATTTTGATTCTACCAAAATCTATTCCTACTAGATCTCTGGCTAAGTATACGACAATGTTCATTGTATGTAAAGGCTATAGCACGGTAATCGGTCCACTAATACTACCTTACTTGGAAACCATTCTGCAAGGAATAGATTTCCAGATTTTCTGAAGTGTTTTCTCGGGTGAGACCCTTGTTCATGACTATGTGACCTGTTTGAACTTTCCATACCTCTGATGCATTGGCATCGACAATTATGAGCTGTGAACTTCTACTCTGCAGATTCTCAAAATTCCATCCATATCTTTGGTTAACGATGAAGAAAATTATTTCTCAGAATGCTTCTTCTCGGTCACATTCTATTTGACCATCATCGAGTCTTGGGTATAGAAAATTCTCAATAGTATAAAGTTCTTTATTTACGGATGAATATACATTTTCTTGGGGAGTCTGAGATTTTCTTATGAATAGATTACAGCTTTATCTCTTAGTTTTGAACTAAATTTCTTCTCTCGATATATATGAATTCTTTATTTGATCTGTTTGAACAAATGGGGGTTCTTATCAGAGAAGTAACGTCTACTGAATCTGCCAAGATATTAGGGGATGAAATGTCAGCTTGTTGAGGAGATTTTGAACAGATATTAATACGGTTCTGATTAGAAAGCCAGAACAGTGAAATACTTCACATTGAAAATACCTCAAACAACTATTTCGATGGCTTCTTATTAGAAAATTTCATTTCACTCTGTCAAACTTTTTTGTACTCATTTCTACAGCAATTCATATATGATTTATCAAATAAAGAAACAATTCAATATCAAAATTTTGTTTCGAAAACTGAATGATGCGCCAGTGAACTCTTTCCAAGTCCAACTCCATATTTACTCTCACTTCCTAACCTGAAACCGTGAATTATGATTTAAATGCTCTGAATATTGCCAACTAATACGTTGAGCTTTCAATTTATACCGTTATTTGTGTTCAAGAGCTTTTTGTAGGAGTTTCAATTACCGTTTCCAATTTGGGATTTCAAAAAGGCAATTGTACATCAAATATGTACTCACATCTGCATACCTATTGAAATTGTGTGGATTCTGGAGCAATTTGAGGACTTCACGATGATAAGATGATAATTAGCGTATAGGTTGTCAAAGGAAATTGGAAACTGAGAATACTTGAAGTATCATCTATCAACCTTGTCACCTAGATTATAGGATTATCTGTGTCAAATCAGATATTCATGACCAACGAATGAAAGTTTTTGATATTCAGATAAAATCAAATTTTCAAAAATTGAAGAAACCATGGAATTTTCGCGTTAACGTTTCGATAAGAACTCTCAGTAAACAGACCAAATTTTATATAAAGATAAGATCTTTATGAACCCAATAAGTTTCAGAAAAGAAATATTCCACAGAATGTATTTTTTCAACACAGAAAATAATGCAAAATCATCATTTCAGTTAGATTTTGAAGAAACTCAGTATACAGGGTGGCTCATTAGTGTGAGGAAGTACAGTATCTTGCCTATAATGAGGAGCATGATAAAAGTTATATGGTTTATTTTATGCTTATTATAAAAATATTTTGGAATATACAGAGTGTTTTTTCAAATCGGGGCAAATCAAACCATCATTTTTTAAATGGATCCTCATGTCAAGTTATTGCTGGAAGAAAAGAAATCGTCGGAAAAACAGACCACCGTAAAGGCCATCATAAAAACTTTATGAATAGAATTTAAGCAGAAATATTCCAGATATGAAATAATATCAAGAGTGAGATGAAATGTCGATATGGACTAAAAATCACATTTTTCAAACAGGACATTTTATACAGAGGTATTACCTTGACAATCTTCAAATATCAAAAACTTGATATTTCCAAATTAGGCACCCAGTATGTCAGTCTACTATTTTGAAGAACTACTTTATTTCTACATTTTTTGTTGAAATGACTTAGTCCCTAAAATTACTGTCATACAATTTTGTATCTATTGTTTTATAATAAGATAATAATTTGAAATCAATTTCTCCACCGAAGAATTGACCGATATGATTTTTGTACTGGGGGCAAGTGATAAAAACTGTTTATTAGTGACCGGAATAATGAACGGTATCCCGACAGGCGACAACCCACAAAAGAAGTGTTTGAAAATTTGCTTCTTCGATTTACTCGAACAGGAAATGTCGCATATAAAAAAATAGAAAGAACCAAAACTACATCAACTGAAGAAACTGAAAAGACTGCTCCTTAAAAGTTAGAGAAGATTCTCATATCTCGCATAAAGGAATATTTAAACTGACACAAGCCTGATACAAAGGATTTTAAAAAAGAATAAGTTTCATCCGTACCGTGTTCACTTACATCAAGAGTTATCAGATGATGATTTTGAGAAAAAAGTTACATTTTGTGAAAGGGCTCAGTAACAGTTACTACAAGATCAGATTTTCTAAATTATGTTCCATAAAAAATGTTTCATAATGGGTTTGTAAATAGGCATAACTTCCATTATTATTCAACAGATAACCCCTATTTTTTTTGAACCACCAGTCATACGAAATAGTCCCTAAATATATCTTTGAGGAAAGAGTTAATGGCTTGATTTACTTCGATTTTTTGGAAAACTTTTTACCACAATTAGTAATCATTTACCTATTCGAAACAAATGAAGAATGTCGTATTTACATGACTGAGCACATCTTCACCATACTGTCCCTGTTGATAATTATTCAGAATTGCATATCCCAGAAGATGGATCGGTAGAGAAGGCCCTTTCAAGTGGCCATCTCGCTCACCAGATTTGACGAAAATAGATTTTGTAATGTGGGGCTAGATTTTGTTATGTTGGGCTACGTTGAAGATCAAATATATAGAACACCGCTATCTACAAAGGAGAATTTAAAAAAATAGAATTGAGGACGTATTGCAGAATATTCCAGTCAGCATGTTGAGGCGAGTTGATGAAGAATTCAAAAATCGAATACATCATTGTTTGGAACTATCCGGTGGTCACTTTGAGTAGTTATTATAAATTCCAATTTTTTTTGTTATGGATTCAATTATTTACTCTCATAAATAAAAAAATTGAAAAAAATTCCGTTTACCGTTTACCATCCTTCAGAAGTCGTAACTTGTGCGAGCCAAGGATCAACGAGGTCTTACATTTTAACGTGCGATTCACATCACTTTCTTCAAGAAAAAAGAATATGCAGTCGCTAGGCTTTGAACCCACATGACCGGCAGATAAAATGATTGAAAAGCGATGCTTCTAACCACTCGGTTACTTGGTTCTGAATAATTCAATGAAAACATGTTTTCCATACTTTTCCCAACCGATTTTCAGTTTTTAGTTTGACATTGCAACTATGCTGAATTCCAGTAACAGTAACTAAGTGTGTAAATCCTAGCTGGCCTATATGTTAATGGAAAGACAATTTTTGACAAATTCGAAATTGAATTGTAAATTTATCAAAAAGGGTCAGTTTAAGAGACTATCTCATCTCATTCAAATGTGAAGGGATGGAATAGTTCTGAGAAATGGTGACATAACATACTGGGTTTTTTATCTGAAAAACTCAAGTTTTTGATGTTCGAAGTTTGTCAAGTTGATGGCTCTGTATAGAATCTACTCTTTGAAAAATGTAACTTTCAGTTCACACCAACATTTCAACCCACTCTTGATGTTACATGTCTCAAATGATTTTGCCCAAATTTCATCCATAAATTTTTTATGGTGGCATTTGTGGTGGTCTGTTTTTCCGAAGATTTTCTTACTTTCAGCAATAACTTAATGACGCCGCAAAATTCTTGAAAAAAATACCTTCTTATGTGAAACATTTTGGTCAGTTCAACGGTAAAAAAATTTACAGGAAGGTCTATTTAAAATCATGATGATTTTTATTGCTCCGCTTCAAAGGATCACTCTGTATACTTCAAAATGATTTCGAAAAAAACAACAAAGTGAACCATACAACTTTTATCTGCAACATTTTATCATACTCCTCATTATAGGCGAAATACTGTACTTCCTCACACTAATGGGCCACCCTGTTTATATTTGGTGAATCCATACATGAACCGGTCTCTGTTCAAATTACGTTTTAAAAGGTGATAGAAAAATGTTCAATCCATCGAAGCCAAGCTGAAGTCTTGGAACAAATATGTACCGTTATAAACAAATGAAGAATACATGGTAGCTCGAAACGTAATGACAAATGCGAGAAACGAATGAATTATCATCATGATTTTTACCTCAACTTTGAACTTTATCTGTGTTTACTTCCATAATGGATTGAAGAGAACAAAATCCGAACTAGTAGGCTGTGGTCAAATGCTACCTGAAGTATAAAACGTTTTGTCTGCTACTGCGGCAGACGACATCAGTGGTCTGACCTAGAGTACTGGATACCACGATCTATTGACCCGTATTCCATCTCTTTTTTCTGTTGGGATAGTTGTGATGCTTGGAGATCTCAATGATCTCCCTATAAGGGCGTGCCTGGTGATGCGTTGAATTGGACAGGAAAGTAGTTTCTTCGTAATTTATTACGCTCGTGTTCTTGTATCCTAGTTGGTACTGCCTGCAGTAGTTTCTATGTAAGCTGAGCCACAGGAACAGGGTGGATTTCAGAGGCTATCTGGTATTAGTGGGTATTTAAATAGTTGGCATGTAAATAAATGGTCTTGACGTGGTGATTTTAAAACAGTTTTCCTATGCATTTCGTGACTTCATTCATGTAAAGCAATAGACTGTGCCTACCACTGGCGGCTGTATCATAGTAGATGTTGGAGAATTTCTTCATTTAGGATGTTGAGCACGTTTGATTTCTTGCGCTGCTAAAAAATTGGTCTATAGAGCTTGGTCTAGATGACGAAGTTCTTTGTTGGAAATATGTAGTATACGAATCCTGGTGACAGGATCAACAAGCGTTTTCATCGTAGCACGTTTTTGTCCCGGATGGTGAATTGAGTTCTTGATGATAAAATACCTTATTGGCCATATTGGAAAATTGAACGAACGAAAGAGTCCACCGAACAAAATTGAAGGATCACGAGAGCAATACCTCCATCCTAACGTCACTTCAGTTCAATCCCATACTGTGTGACAGAGATACTCACATTTGTTTTTTTCGCACGGCAAAAGTGAATTTTTGTCCATTTGTGTCGAGTCTCATAAGTATACTAGAATTTTTCGTAGAT
>WOGR01009647.1:0-11252 GCA_015342045.1 Leptinotarsa lineolata | reverse complement strand
GCTCACTCAAATTTTTCGCAACCAAATGTTGCCTGTGAATGACACAATGTACAACGAGAACATCTGGAATTTTATTTTTTAAGTACGCTATGAAGCCTTTGTGACGTCCTGTAGCTGATATAATATTCTGTAGTGGAATTTCTGGTTTCTCCTTTTGTATCCGTCTCTAAATTTCTGGCAAATAGTAGTTCTCATTTTTGATAAACTTCACGTATGACAACAATGCTTCATTGGTTAGTAAAGTGGACTCATCTAACTGAATTGAGAATTTAGAAATTTTCAAATGATTGCACAATGACTCTTCAATGTTTTCAGCCATCTCATCAATTCGTCTTTGCACGGAACTCAAAGGAATTTTTCGGATATCTGCCGCTGGTTTATGGAGCACAATAGTTATTACTTCTTTTATTGTAAAATTGAATTATCTCCAAGAGTGTGAGGTTAACCTGTTTGAGTAATTAGCAAGGAGGTAGGAATCTTTGAGTCCGTCGTCGTCTTGCTTAGAAGCCGCTGAAAAAAGTTTTGACACAGTTGGCTGAGCTGAGTGTTTTTTAAAACAATCTAATACTTCTCAACAGCTCCTAGTTTAAAGAATCCTGAAACAACTAATCATCAAGAAAACTTCTGGTTCTGACAAAGTACTTGTCATACATTAAAAATGTACCAATGAAATTGCACCAGGGGATTTTTGTCTTTGAAAAAGAAGGCCCATTCATGAAATTTGGTGTTCACATTTCTTAATAACAAACAAATCGATTCAATAGGCTTTTATTCGTTTCTAGGTACCATCAACAAAAGAACCGCAAACCAAAATTTCCGAAATCTAAATCCAGGAAGCACAACGGTGCACACAAAAAAACTCACAAAAGATCTTTAGCGGAGAGGGAATCTTCAAAGAGACAAAAGCGGGAGAGAGAAAGACCTTCGAAATACTTCACGAGGCAAAGCGTGAGAAATTTGACTGAAATGCCTGAAGATAATTCGACTGAGAACTCCCTAGACACCCCTAGCACTAGTACGGGCATCACTAGCTCGGAAAGGTCTGTATTTAGACTGATCGAGCAGGATTCTGAAGACGAAGCTAGGAATTCAAACGAGACCGAGTCTGTGGAAGTAGTGGAAGAGAATAATTTTGTAAATATTTTGCCGACGCCTTTCAATGGTACACGTGACGTTTTAATAAATGTACTAGAAGTGACTGAAGGAGAATCGTCAAGGAATTTGAGGTGAGAATGAAAGGGCTGTTATTGAACATATCTTTTCAAAGAAACGTTCTCCGAAAAAACAAGTTGGCAACTTTCATGGTCTACGAAATTGAATATCTGCTTGTTGAAACGGGTTTTTGTTGCACTTTTGGTTTGACCAACATACCAAGACATGTTTTATTCCTAAAGAAAATTGTTATTAATATTTCTCATTGACATATCTCACATATATAAATTATTTAAGACAAGTTGAGTCATTAATTTGTCACAATATGTATAGTAACCGAAATAATGAATTTATTCTATTTGGCTTTTACACACTCTTTATTTGTAGGTTACTTTTTGGAAAATTCGGGATTGCAGCATGAATTGATGTTTTATTTTTATATTGCAGTTATAAATTTTAACCTCAAATTGGTAATGATGTTTTACATGCTGGGATATTCAAATTACGCGATACCTGAGTTGGAATATAAAATATGTATTTACAAAATGATAATTGGAGTGCTGCAGAATTTTTTTAAAGACACCCCTATTCATAACATGGGGTACTTTTTGGTAAATTTCAAAAATGAAAGCAAACGGTCAGGTTGTTCACTGTTACAGCTTGTCGAATAGGAAGAGGTTAGAGAATTTCTGCTCTCTCTCTCTCTCTCTCTCTTCAGATTGTACGGTACTAGCGAAAGAGAGAGAGAGATCAGAAATTCTCAAACCTCTTTCTATATTTGACAGGCTGTAACAGTGATTTGATAATACAATTTGGAACCATTTGCCATGAAAAGAATCTACTAAAAGCACTGTTTCCTAATCAGGACAAAACTATTGTCTCAAGTCGCGCGTTTGTCAACAAACACTGTGCTCGTGTACAGTACACATATGAAACTTAAAATGATAGTTCTTAAAGTAGTATAATCAATTTCAGGAGTGGCATATCGTCTTCTAGACCGCAGTTGGCCGAAGACGAGCCATCCGACTACCTCCAATCCTCGCACCGGTCCACGGACCAGGAAGAAGACAATAACCGCGACGATGGCTTCAGTGATAGCAGTGATAGTGACTTTGAGTACACGCGCACGCCGAAAAGACGATGCGTTAGCGTCGCGGATAGCGGCTGCGGCACCGGGCCCAGCTCGAGCGCGAGCACTTGCTCCTCCTCCAAGAGGATCCGCCAGGAGTGTTCGAGCAGAACGCCGGAGAGCCCTCCGGACGTCGAGAGCGGCCGCTATAGCAAACACAGGAGTCGCTGGATGAGGAAAGCCAGGAGGAGCATCAGGAAAAAGATCGGAGCCGAATCTGACGAGAATTGAGTTTGGGGGGTTAGAGGGTGTGAGGAAACGAGGGTTGGTGTTATGTTCCATCGAATAGGTATTTGAGGTTAGCGGAAAATGTTGAAATTATGTCGGGATATTTTCAATGGATTTTCCATTTCCGATTTCAACAATTATTGCGTGAATTTTTTCTTGAAAGTAATAAATTATTATTGTTGGCAATAACTTAACCGCATTTCAATATGAAGGCGCTGAATGGTCACTGAGTACTTTTTTATTGTCTAGTTCAAATGTCGATCAGTCATAATCGACAGTTCAAAATATCAATAGACAGTTGATTAGACAGTTCAAAATCTCGTTTATGGCTAAATAACAATTATAACGGCACAAATTGTTGATTGAGTGAATAACAGTTGAAACATGTTTAATCAACTGTTTCAAAAGTCGATTGTACATAATTATCCACAGTTTAAATTGTCAATTATGTCTAGCCGATACTTTCAATTGTTGATTGTCAAAAATTAATAGTTTCAACTGTTGATTGGAGATAATTGGTTGATCGAGTGAATAATAGACAGTTGAAGCATGTTTAATCAACAGTTTCGATAGTCGATTGTAGATAATAATCCACAGTTTAAATTGTCAATTATGTCTACTCGTAGTTTCAATTTTTGATTGTCAAAAATTAATAGTCTTAACTATTGAATAAAGATCGAGTGAACAATCGACAGTTGAAACATGTTCGATCAACAATTTTGATTGTTGATTGTCAAAAATTAATAGTTTCAACTGTTGATCAAAAATAATTGGTTGATTCAGAGAATAATTGACAGATGAACAAAAGTCTATTGTAGATAATAAACCGCAGTTTAAATTGCCAATTTTGTCTAACTGATGGTTTCAATTGTCTTTTATCAAAAATTGATAGTTTGAACTGTTGATTAAAGATAATTGGTTGATCGAGTGAATAATCGACAGATGAAACATGTTTAATCAACAGTTTCAAAAGTCGATTTTACATAATAATCCACAGTTTAAATTGTCAATTATGTCTAACCGATAGTTTAAATTGTCGATTGTCAAAAATTGATAGTCATAACTGTTGAATTAAGATAATTAGTTGATCTAGTGAACAATCGACAGTTGAAACATGTTCAATCAACAGTTTTAATTGTTGATTGTCAGAAATTATTAGTTTCAACTGTTGATTAGAGATAATTGGTTGATTGAGTGAATAATTGACAGATGAACAAAAGTCTATTGTAGATAATTCACAGTTCAAATTGCCAATTATGTCTAACCGATAGTTTAAATTGTCGATTATCGAAAATTGATAGTTTCAACTGTTGATTAAATATAATTGGTTGAACGAGTGAATAATCGTCAGATGAAACATGTTTAATCAACAGTTTCAAAGGTCTATTGTACATAATAATCCACAGTTTAAATTGTCAATTATGTCTAACCGATAGTTTCAGTTGTCGATTGGCAATTGTCGGGTAATGCCACAGAGTATTCTTATGATAATCGACAGTTCAAATTAATGATTATCTATAATGGACGATTTGTCGGGCCGGAGTTTAAACTCACTTAGCCGGTTTGAAATAGTTACTGTGACTAACTGAGGGTTTGATTATGGCTGAATAATCGACAGTTTGAAGGGCTAATTATAAAAAATACTCTATTGCTCTTCAGCATCATTCTGGTATGATTAATTTGAAAACATTCAAGACTATGTCATGAGAGGGCATATATAATTTGCTGAGCATTGATATTTCCAGTTTATTATATGTTTCTAAAATACATCAATTTAGTTTCTTATTCTATTGGTATAAATTATGTTTAGATAAATTATTGAAACTTTTCGTATCGTGATTGTGTATACCGATTTTTCTACATATTTTTTCATTGATTTGTTTTATAAATTTCTATTATTTATATTATTAATTGTTTAATCTGGAACTCCAGTTATTCATCGTGAGAGCAAAACGTTTTGTTCTTTTTCTTCTTTTTTTATATATTCAAGAAACACTTCTTTTTGAGAATTTCACTAAACAGTTTAAGAAGAACGCAACATGTGTTTCGCTATACAACAGCTTCTTCACGCGTGTCTTCGCTGAAGAAGTTATTGTATAGCGAAACACGTGTTCCGTTTTCGTAAAACTGTTTAGTGAAAATCTCACAATAAAGTGTTTCTCGAATATGTTATGGATATTGGCCAATTCCATCACACTTCTTTTTTTTCCGAAACAGCCAACTCGATATTGAGAGAAAAACTTTTACCCACCCTGCCACAATTTCTATTTTGGCAAATATTTTCTTTAACAATGTTATTACTTCCAAATTAATACTATATTCTCACTGAAAAGTTATAATTATTCATAATTATGATTTGTTTTCAGTCGGAATACATTATAGTTTCTATCAAATTATCGATTTTTATTGTTAACGTTCACCTAAAAATTTTGAGATTTCTAATGAGTTTAAATAGAAAACCCACTCAAGAAGTGGAGCCTTCGAGGGAAATCGAAATGCTTTTATTTTGGCGTGATATCTTTTATTATTTGAATCACATATATTCGACAAAATCATATTCTACACCCTTGAAGTAGACTATTACAAAAACTTTCTAGAAAATTGATACGCAGTTTATCCTTTTTCTGTAAAATATCTTGAAGAAAAATGTCTTTCAATATGTTTGTAGATATAAATTTACCCTATACTAAGTAATAAAGTCTTCAATCTTTTTTTGAAAAAGTTCAAGTTGATTTTATAACAAACACACTTCTAGGCAGATACAACAAAATGAAAATTTTATTCATAAACGTCTTGTATGATTGACTTATTTTTACCAAGTTAATGTGTGAATTTTTCAGTTGCATCTCTGTAATATCAACATATATCCACTTGTAAAATTGTACTGGGAATTGTATTTTCATAGCTCAGGACACTGTAGGAAGACAAGAATTGATTGCTGCAAAAGTTGAAGAGATACTTTCCATATTCCCTGTTCTTCTACCTCTGTTAAATCAGAAAACAGTACGTAAGAAATCTAGAAATATTTATCTCTCCCAATTACCTACACCGTAGGTACTGCCACGATAGTGAAAATATATCCTTGTGAACTTGTCTTTAGTCGTTAGTTGAACAGGCACTAAGCAATTACTGATTTTACACCAATTGAGTTTCTCCTGGTGGCTGAACGAAGATCCAGTTTGAAATTAACTGACAAGAATTGCAGCCTTTGGTATACATTATAGTATATCAAATTTATTTGTCGACTTTTCACGATCATTCTCCTGGTTGAATTATTTTGGGTTGAATTTTTTCATACAATTGATTTTCAATCTCAAATGTAGAGAATTTTACCATAAATGTATTGCCTCCCTTGAAAATATCCATCATGTAATCGTATTCTAATTTTTGTCCACTTAAATATCCAACCGCGGAGGAAAAGTACCCTCAACTGAATAAATCAGAAGTGGGATTTTCGTAGACATATGCCATAAGACCCTCCAATGAGTCGATGACGGTTAGCTTTTTGCATATTATTAAATGATTGTTATTTTTTTTACTGGTCCTCGTTTCTGACATATCCTAATATTTTTATCTTCAATGCGATATTTTATATAGTCTTGTTGCAATTACTTTCTTTTTATTTATGATTTTATGTATTGTCAACATATGAAAATATATATGGAAAAATTTGTAGTTTTTTTTGTATAGCTTAACAGCGGTCCCTCAGAATATTAAAACAGCTGGTTCTCAGGTAAGTTATAGTAATAATAATCATGTTTTTCTTCCATATTCTTCAATTTTTTTTCAATTTGGGCCGTCCAAAGTGCTTGCTAAAGATCATATTTCAAAAGACTTTCTCCTATTTCTTTCAAATGACGTTAACTTTCAAATTTCAAAGATAAAACTCCTGTATTTTATTAATTTTCAAGACGCTCAAATTAAAGCCCAGTGATAAATCATAAGTAATGTTTCAAGGATCCTTTTTTTTGGTCATTTCAACTTATCATCTGAAGAGCCATACATTAGCAGACTCTTGGCATATATGAGAGCTTAGAAATAAGTAAACATAACAGTATCATGAATAACGATAGGGGGCCAATTCCAAATAGTTTACTATACAGGGTGGGCCATCGAAAACTTGACATGGAGGTATTGGGTACTAATCTTGCAAATCCAAAAAAACGCTCAGACATATCGATTTTTATTGGGAGGGGGACAGTTTCACCCCAGAGGGGTGAACAACTCTTGGAATTTTTATAGGGAAGAGTTCTTTCCGATAATTAACTTTTTCAATATTGTTAATAGCAACAAATTGTACGCCACTGCTCAGTTGGAATATATTTGGAACTCTTTCGTTTGTTTCTTACGCTACTTTTTTGTTGATTTTTCAGTTCTTTTCTGATAAGAAATGGTTGAAAACGCTGTTTCTATTTCTCATTTTTATGATAAAAGTGATATCTACATTATTACTAGTAGTGAGTGCTGTAAAGTGTTGCTAAAGAAACAATGGTTTACACAACTGCAGAGAGGGTTAAATTGATTGAACTGTACTACGGAAAAAGAAGTGCGGCGAGAGCCGCTGAACTGTTCAATCAACAACATGGGAAGAATGTATCGCGACAGTATGTTTTCGATTTAATTGCAAAATTTCGCGCAACTCGATCTGTACCAAATAAAAAACGGCAAATCGAACCACTAGTAACATGAGGCGACACAAGTGGCAATTCTGGGCCATGTTGAGTTCGACCATACTTTGAGCACAAGAAAGTTAGCATTTGTTTCCAGGGTGTCACGAACTAGCATTCGGCGTATTTTGAAAACCCACAAAATGCATCCTTACAAGATTAAAGTAACGCAAGAACTGAATGAAGATGATTTCAATCAACGCTTACAATTTTGCGAGTTGGTTAGTGAACGAGCGGTGGAAAATCCACATTTTGCTTCAGTGATGAATGTTCTTTTTTTCTAAATGGCACAGTTAATCGCCATAATTGTCGCTATTGGGCTGATTCCAATCCTCACATTTTTCATGAAGTGCATACTCAACGTCCACAAACATTAAATGTATGGGCTGGAATTTTTGGTAACCGTATTGTTGGTCCATTGTTTTTAAAAGGCATTTTAACCGGACAAATTTATCTGGAGCTTCTGGAAGATACTATTAATCCCCTTCTCACTGATATTATTGAAAATGACCACAGTTATCGGGAGGATCTGTTAATATTTCAACAAGATGGGGCTCCTCCGCACTATGCTCTGCCTGTTCGGCAGTATTTAGATCAGACTTTTACGGATCACTGGACTGGGAGGCGGGGCACTATCGAATGACCTTTCGCCGTAAGATTTCTTTCTGTAGGGTCATTTGAAAAGCAGAATTTACTGTGCTCCTCCTGCATCACTCGAAGATTTACGGCAACGAATCACAAATTGTCGCCAAATCACTCCAGAAATGCTCCACAATGTTCGAGAACGTTTCCAGCAGAATCTCTATAATTGCATGAAAGCTGGAGGTGCCCATTTTGAGCA
This sequence comes from Leptinotarsa lineolata, assembly GCA_015342045.1. Taxonomy (NCBI): domain Eukaryota; kingdom Metazoa; phylum Arthropoda; class Insecta; order Coleoptera; family Chrysomelidae; genus Leptinotarsa; species Leptinotarsa lineolata. Next base: position 3,235 of record WOGR01009647.1, on the reverse strand, counting down.
TATGCTAACATGAAAATAAAGTAAGTAACTTCAACTCTAAATTCAATATGGTTCGTCCAAATTTAAAAAACTGTACATCGCTGTTTAGAGAATTCCAAGATCTTTCAAACGATGTAGGACTCGCCCCCAGTTCCCTATTAAAATTCAAAGGGTTGTTCACCCCTCTGCTCCGGAGTTGAAGTGACAACACTGTAAATGGGAAAAAAACTGCCCTCCTCCCAATAAAAATCGATCTGTCTGAGCGTTTTTTAGGATTTGCAAGATTATTACCCAAAACCTTCATGTCAAGTTTTCGATGGCCCACCCTGTACGAAGATTTCTGGAAAATCAGGGACATTTTTATTTTGAAATATTCATTTTAGTTTCTTGTGCACTATTTCCATTGTAAATTGAAATGGTGTCATCAGCAAGCATCTGTAATTCGCCAAATGAATTTACTGTAGCCTAAGAATCGAAATATATTACAAACAAAACAGGTCCAAGGATTGATCCTTGCGGTACCCCACATATTCTTTTTTTTTTGGAACTAATTATGTTACCTATATAGACATATTGCTTCCTATTCAATAAACAATTTCGAAACCAATTATAAACTACACCTCGGATATCTACAGTATGCATTATTTTCAGAGGAATTCATGGCCCACAGAATCGAATGCTTTCTTTGGGTCTAATGAAAGAACTCTACATTTTTTGTTCCAAACATTCTAGAATGTGATGAATTCTCAATAATTTTATATCAAACACTGGTAAAACCAAACTTGGTCTATAATTCGTAATTTGGTCTTTTCCACCTGCTTTAAATAACGGTTTTACGAGTATCACTGATATAAAAAAATGATTTGTACTTTGACTACTTAAAGGCCTGTGACAGACTACACTGTGAAAAACTGCTGAATAAACTGTAAAACTATGGAGTATGTAAATACAAAAATGGACCTATGAATAAAAAAGGTTTTATGATGATATCTGTGTCTTCCTGGAATAGTTATATGTGTGGCTCAATAGAGGTGAAATGGCTGCGGCAGTATTCTATGACTTTTCTAAGGCCTTTGATTGGGTTGATCAGAGTGCTGTTGGAAAAACTGTTCCTTTATAGGTTCAAAGGAACAACCCTAAATTGGTTCCGATCATTCGGACAGAATTCAAATTGTAAAGTTGTAGAACATCGAAAATAACCTGTGGAGTCCCTCAAGGATCAGTGCTCGGCCCTATCTATTGTTCCCTATCTATGTGAATGACCTATCTAATAGGGAAGTTTACAATGTTCAAAGACGATATAACCTTACTATGACATGGAAATGATACAGACTCTCTGAAAAATATAATTGAGGCTGATTTAGAGAAAGTCAAATCTTGGTGTTTGTCAACGTTTCGGACTTTATTAAACCCATATCATGACTCTATAAAATAATTTCATGAGGAAACAGTATACATGCCAATATATATAGTTTTCACTAATCTCATATTTTGTAAAGTAAAAACAAACAGGTGGACTGTTTGGTTGTCATCACCCTACATTGGTCATTAGCCTCGTGCCCTGGGTAGGCAATGTAAATAACTCCCTGAGCCACCTAGGGCTATATACAAAAATCTACTAATTTTACCATATTATATAAAATCATACCTTCTCAATTTACTGAGGGTCAACTGAATATGTGGAAACTTGGTTTTGAATTTCTCATTAATCTCTCTTTTAAGATCCGAGGGTTTCACATAGTCAATAACCGAAGTCATGTAAGATGTAAACGTCAATAGAGTTCTGTGCTTCCCAACTATAAGTTCCGGATCATCAAGGAGATCAGGGTGATAAATATAGTTTTTCACTACATTGTCATCCTTGGCGTCTGATGGCATAGAATTCGGAACATTATGAGATGTGGTTCTTTGTGCACCGTGGTCGTAAGAAAAACACCTGAAATTGAAAGTTCAACATATCAAAAGTGTAATGTAGTTTTGTAGTTGCACTGTCACCAGAAAAAATACTCGTGTCAAACGATTCGAAACATGTTTCAAGCAAAGATTATTGCAATGATCTGAGTTTAAATTTTTTTTCCAGTTTTTCCTTAGGTCTCATTCAAAATTGCAACAGCAGACTAGTAGAAGGGTTGCTAATAAGCCATTTTCATCTTATATAGGTGTTTATACTAAATGGACTGAAAAGTTCGTAGGCTAACACACAGATGGCGCTAATAGTATGGAAGATTCCCACATTTTTTCGTATCAAGATGGAGTAGTAGAAAGCCGAAAACTTTCTTTCCCAATAAACCCATAAGTTTCTTAGTTAACCCTAACCTTCAAAAGACGTGTACAAATTTCACAGCTGTCAGACTATAAGTTTTTGGGAAGGTGAACGTGAAGCAAATTTCGTTAGTTTGTGGAAAATGGACATAAAGAAATTTCGTGTTAATAAAGCCTTGCTCTTTGGCGAAAAAAAAATACTGTTGAAGCCAAGGCTTTGCTTGTTTTAAAATGTTAATTTTAGATAAAATTATAACTAAAACATCATTTTTATCTATATCAAAGTCACCGCAAGTGTTTTAAACAGCTTAATTAAAAAATCTTGCGGACAGATTTCAATTTATTTTGTTTTATGTTCTTTTTTGGGTTACTTCCAAATGACATGAAAATAAGAATGGTGATCAAAGTAACCCCGATCAATGCATAAATTCAATTATCGGATAGAAGAAAACAAACCTACATTATGGTTTTGTATCGTATTTTTCTGCCAATTTATACAAAAGATATTGAGTTCTTCCAACGGATAATCCTCTTACCAAATGATATGTTTATTCATTTAAACACATAGGTAATTACGTAAGAATTGTTATTGTAGGTGGCGCTACCTGGTGTCAATGGTAAAACTGATTACATTTTCTTATTATGCCTAATACAGTACTTCAAAAAAACAGAAAAATTTACAAATTAATTGTTGTGTTCCTTTTATATAGAAAGAGAACTACAAAGCAAAGAAGTAATTACCTATGTTTCAGAATCCATTGACTCGTCCGAATAGGAATCCCCAGTCACACTTAAATCTATTATTATTTGGTAGAAAACAGTGTCTACCATCCCGTCCAATCTCCACATTTTCTCTTCTTCCTTGATCACATGGGCTACAGCATGGGCTCAGCCTTAACCATTATCCTCGGAAAATGGAATTCCTTTTTGTCCTAACCAACTCTGCATGTCTGCTTTTCTGGCGGTCATAGTTGGCAGCTGTTCTATTAATACG
>WOGR01009646.1:0-11252 GCA_015342045.1 Leptinotarsa lineolata | reverse complement strand
CTGTTCAAGGCCAATAGGACTTGTCTACTGTCAGTGCAGATTGATATGTTTTTGCCAGAAATTCCTTTTCTGGTTATCTGTTTTGCGGCGATTGAGATACCAGCCAGTTCTGTTTGAACCACGCTGGTATTTTTTCCCATTCCCCACTTAATCTTTAGGCTTACTGATCTGGAGTACACTCCACATTCTGATCCTTCTTTGGTTATTGAGCCATCTGTATATATGCGTATTGAATTTACAGCATCTGTCTCTATGTTGTATTTCATTTGTATTTTGTAGGGTTTATTAAACACAAACCTGGGTTCAATTGCATCACTGGCTGCCTGCAGCAGAGGTAGCGCAGAGCGCTTCTCGCCATAGGCTTAGCCTCAATTGACCCATTTCTACTTCAAGTTTATATCAGCTGTGCGCAATCGTGCCATGGCCATTAACACAGCCTCCTTAACATACAGGTCCAGTGGGGTTAGACCAGTGATCAATTCCATTGCCGCAGTTGGTGTTGTTCTCATGGCTCCTGTGATGTTCAAACAGGCCAATCGCTGTAAAGAGGTCTTGAACAGTGATGTTCGACGTATACTTAGTTGCACCTCAAAACGATGAGCAGCCACAATTCGTCATACCAAGTCACTGAACACCTCTCGTGAAAGTATCTATAGAAGGAAGACAAATCTCCAACCTTCCTTCGATGTTCTAGAGTGTCAAGGTTGCAAGTGATGTTCGTGTCTCCAATCAGGCGGATGGCTCTTTTATGGATGAAATACAGCAGCTTCAATGTATGATTGAAGGCGGAGCTCCATACATGACAACAATACTGCAAAGAAGGTTTGATCTGAGCTTTATAAAGCATCAACAGTTGCTGAGGTGTATATAGTTTTCTGGTTCGGAACAGTGTTCCAAGCTTTTGAGAAATAGCTTTTGCAATTCCAGCGACATGATTATGCCAAAACATATTGGTGTCCATTTCAACCCCCAACAACTTTATCGAAGCAGAAAGCGGAATTGTCTGTCCTGATATTATTATATCCGGTTCGTAGATATTCATCTTCTTGGATAAAACCGATCCTGGGTTTCCTTGGCATTGAATTGAACCTGGTTACTTTCACCCCAATTCGGAATTCCTTCTAGATCGTCATTTGGATATACAGCCGATGTCCTGGAATCCAAATGGAATGACGAGACAAGTGTGCCGTAGTCAGCAAACAGTATATTGGATTCTTGGTTTTTTCCAATAAGTCGTTGGTATACAATTGGTTCTTTATCTACTTGTTACTTTTTCACAGAAAGACTATTCTAGGCACGTGTTTTTTCTAGAAAGTAGGTGTCTTCAAGAAATGACTTTATTTAATATCTAACCTGAACTTTTTTCCAATTTTCCTTCAATATCGCTTTTCTAAAGTAGGTACAAAAATGTTGTAACCCTTCAATTTCATTTTACACATTTTTCGCTTGGTTTTTTCATTGGGAGGATTCAAGTTTCTCTTTGAATTTTTCGTATGCCTGTATCTACTTTTCAAGAAAATTATATAAACATATTCAAAAAACATTTCATTATGAGATTTTCACTAAACAGTATTTACAAAAACGCAACACGTATAATACAGTATAGACACTACTGAAAAAGCTATTGTATAGCAAAACACATGTTGCGTTTTTGTGGAAACCTCACAATAAACCTCACACGTGTTAAATTTCCATCAAGTGTTGGCCAATTCCATCATATATAATATCAACAATAATGCGATGGAGAATCCATTTTCATGCAATACTGGAAAAATTTTTGGGCATCAGGAATTTAACAATTGAACAATTTAACGCGTGAACTATTGTTCCTAGGCAACAATTAGGTAAGGGTTAAGTCTAAAGTCACTGGGTATATTCTATCGTCCATTAAAACCTGCTAGCGTTTGCTGTAACAATTGATTTGGTGATCGAATGGCGAGAATGAAACCCTGCCAAACATTCAAAACCCAGTTCCTGCCTCGTAGTCACATTTTTATTCATTTTATATGAATTTCAATTTCATAGATCACTGCAATTTGCAACCATGCATTGTTACGAGGATATTCAGCTATACACGGAATTCGACGAGAATTCAATTAACGAGGCCATATGGAAAATTAATACCGATTTCGATATGTTATCATCCTCAAAGAGGTTGCGTTAATGGCCATGGTACGATTGCGCACGGCTGGTGTAAACCTCGAAGTAGGAATAGGTCAATTGAGGCTGAGCCTATGGCGAGAAGCGCTTACTGCAGGCAGCCAGTGATGCAATTGAACCCAAGGTTGTGTTTAATAAACCCTACAAAATAAAAATGAAATAAAACACAAAGTCAGATGCTGTAAATGCAATACGCGTATATACAGATGGCTCAAAAACCAAATAAGGCTCAGGATGTGGAGTGTACTCCAGATCACCAAGCCTGAAGATCAAGTGGGGAATGGGAAAAAATACCAGCGTGGTTCAAACGGAACTAGCTGGTATCTCAATCGCCACAAAATTGATAACCAGGAGAGGAATTTCTGTCAAAAACATATTAATCTGCACTGACAGTAGACAAGCCCTATTAGCCTTGAACAGACAACGTGTTACCTCAGGGCTTGTATGAGAGTGCCACCAAGACTTAGACAACGCCTCGGTAGATAACAATATTATCCTGAGGTGGGTTAAAGGTAATCGCATTGCCGATTCTTCAGCCAGGAAAGCAGATGGACTAAGAATTTCAGTACACAGTGACACCTACGGCCTGATGACTTCGACAATTGCGAAACTAGCCAAACGTCACACCCATGCTCAATTCCTAAAGAAATGGAATGGAATCAAAGGATACAGTCTTGCCAGGATTACCTTGGGCGACCCTGGGAAGCTGGAGCCGAAGGAATATCTGGCGATGACCAGGAAAAACCTACGTTCAACAGTAGGATTTCTGACTGACCACTGTCAAATGAAGAAACACCTCCACACTATGAGGCTGGTGGACACACCTCTATGCAGGATGTGTGAACAGAAAGATGAAACTATTAGGCATGTTTTATGCGAGTGTCCGGAGTTATCGTCAATAAGAGAGTGTGTGTTCGGCGAGTCTTGGCCTACATTTGCCCGTATTAAGGAGATGTCTCCTAGTAACTTGTCCACCTTCCTGGGAAAGGACAGGATGGACGATGACCTAGGAGGACAACTCCTTGGGAGGATGTTCAATGGGTCACATGTGGTCTAAGTGCTGTGGGTCTACACTCACAGATACAGATGTTATTATCCCTGTCAACTGAATATTACCTATCATCTGTCAATGCCATGCTAATGCCATGCTCTTCTGTAGAACAGATGCGAGAAATCGTTGTTCTGATAAATATTGGGCCTATATTTTGACAACAGTGTTTGTTTAAAATCACGCATTCCGCAAATTCTGAAACGGGGTTGTGCAAATTTGAAAATGATATATTTCAACAGAGCATTTCTGGATAAGAAAAATAAAATTAGACTCCGCAATGCTTTTATTCTTTAACATGCCAACTACGAAGACCTGGTCCAGGTATTTTGAAGAGTCACAGTTTTAGAATCCTAAAGCTCCAGAATGCATGCATTAGGCTCATTACGGGTACGAAGGAACGAGAACGAATATGGAATCCAGACGAACATCTCAGTCTGCAACATTTTTATCGAAAACTCCCTAAAACAAAAAACCCTCTTTACTTTTCGAAAAAATATCTTTCAGAACTGACATACACCACCTCAACTTAAGATTCATAACACATTTAACAATACATTAAACTTCTCTATTTCGCTAATCTTTCACTTACCATTTCATCAAAACATATTCAATTCTTTATAAGTATCACTATCCTTATCCTGAGATATTATTTTTTGTTGCTTCGCTGTTTATACTGTTTGCACTGTTTTGATAACATTCTGTTTTTTTCTGTTCTTCTTACGGTTGAATGAAAGAGCAATCTCTGCGATGATTTATCATGCGTTATTGCTACTATTATTATAATGTAAATTGGAAACAGACTTCACTATTGCTAGGCAGTAAATGATGAATATTTACACTTTGATCCTAGGCAAATGCCGAGAGGCGATGATAAACATTTTCAATATTTATTGGAAAAAACGAGTCAATTTTGAAAAAAATGTTTCTTCATATTGATAGTTATCGTTTAATCACTTATTCACTAAGGGAATATAAAACTGCCAGTTACACAGAAATGGTTGATCTGATTTCCAAAAGTGAAAGAGTGTTGTATAGAAAATTAAAATCGTCGAACAAAAAAAGGATTGGTAGCACCCACTCGGAGAGTATTGGGAAAAACCTAGTACCAGTATATTATATCTTAGGGGGACTACTTTGAAATTTGATGACAAAATGGATATTTTTCGAGAAAAATGAAAATACACCTTATTTTTTGAACAGAGTAGTATTTGGTGTTGAATGAACCCAATTTGTGGCATGAATCCTACTATAACTTACGAATCCAATCATCTTATAACGTTTTAAAAAAAATCAATCGGGTGAAAATATAATATAGGGTATTCCATCTGATGAAGACCTATCCCACATTTATTGGACTCTCTAAATATTGGTAAGTATTTTCAAAATACAGTTTCCGTTAGTCTCTACAACTTCCACTTGATACATGTTTCTATTTCTCCAGAGAAACAGCTAACCACCGATACATCGCTGATGAAACCTGTATATTTCAAGAACCTCTATTGTTGTCAGGGAAGTTACTTTTGGCGGCTCCTTTGTAACTCCTTTGCATTCTTCGAAATCCATTTTGTTTTTACACCATTCTGTTCAAAATCGCCGTTACTAATACGGCAATCTTCGTGAGATACTATGAAATGAAACATGGGTTGAATTGTTCTGGGCCTTAAAAAGAAAACGCGCTTTTTTGTCCAAAATTGGCTTTATCTATCAACGTTATCTCCATCAAGAGCCATATAATCGTTCCAGCGCTGCTCTAACATTTCAATGCCACTTTTGTATAAAGATTCATCTTTTGCCTCAAAATAGGCCTCAGTTTCAGCAATAACCTTTCCATTCGAGCAAAATTTTTGCCAGCGAGCATCTTTTTGAGGTCTGCGAACAGCCAGTAATCGCTGGGAACCAAATCTGGCGAATGAGGTGGATGTGGGAGCAACTTGAAGTTTAATTCGTGTAGTTTTGCTATTGTTTTGATTGATTTGTGATACGGTGCGTTGTCTTGATGAAACAAACTTTTTTTCTACACCATATGTGGTCGTTTCTTTGCAATTTTGGCCTTCAAACGCTATGCTATATAATATTCACAGTGGATGGCATTTCCCTTCTCAAGATAGTCGATAAATATTTATTACACAAACACATCCCAAAATATCGTGGCCATAACCTTTCCAGCTGATTATTGTGCTTTCGTGCGATTTGGACGAGGTTTACCAGTTTCTCTCCACTCAGATGACGATCGTTTCGATTCCGGAGTGAAGTGATGGATCCATGTTTCATCCATTGTCACATATCGACCCAAAAATTCCGGTTTGTTATGTTTAAACAAGGTCAAACACTGCTCAGAATCATCAAAATGTTCTTTTTTTTGGTCAACAGTGAACTCGCGCGGCACCCACTTTGAACAGAGTTTTCTCATAGTCAAATGCTCATGAAATATAAAGCCAACACGTTATTTTGATACCCTTACAATGTCAGCTAACTCACGTAACTTCACTTTTCGATCATTCAAAACGACTTTGTGGATTATTTTTTTTTCTGGTGTTACTGCCTCATTTGAACGTCCTCTGCGTTCTGCATCATCGGTGTCTCTACGACCACGTTTGAAGTCAACAAAACAACGTTTAATTGTTGTTTTTGCGGAGTCCTTATAACTTTTTTTAAGCCATTGTTTCGCTTGAACGGTATTTTTCCCATCAGGAAGCAGTGTAAAATTAAAGAACAAAATTGTTTTTGATCCATTGTTTTGAAAATATCAAAAGTAGTGCCACACTTGTCACAATAACTCACAAATTCATGAGTGGAATATCACGAAATTTCAACAGCTTTTTTTGGAGGTTAGTACTTACTGAAAAAGCGGTAAATGCAATAATACTAGCGCCATCTTTGTGTTAGTTCCGAAACTTTTCAGCCCATGTAGTACACCAATATAGCAACTAGAGAAACAAATGACCATGCCAGCTTTTTTCAAACTAACCACCTATGCGCCAACAGCTGATTCATCTCCTTCGCAGAAAACAGAGACACGCTCTCTCCTATAGAAATTCGAATTTCTCATGCAGAAATGACCCGGCAAAAGGATTTATCTCTTCAATTAATCTCAAAATTCAACCACAGAGATGCTAATTATATCGAGACTGGATTTTGTTGGTAGGATCCAACGTATGTGACACATTCGAGTTTTCTATGAGATGCTATCATAGAGAGGTTAAGTGGTTGGGAGTGTCAGTCATCTACAGAATTTCGAGTTGATAGAAAACGGTGTATGTGACGGGAATTCTGTTAGTTCGGGAATGATTTCCTACAATTGATAACCACGTATCTGGCTGAAATCCAACAAGAATTTTCAAATAGGATTACGTCAATTTGGTCTTTGATTAGTTCAGCGATCTTTCCGAAAGAAAACTAGTTTATTTGAAGAATGTAAACTTTCACGGCCGGAGATAACTGGTTAAAAGCTATTTTTCGGGTTTTTTGGCCTTGGTCTGCAGGTTTTCATGCCTGACGCTTCGTCTACTGCTGCGGTAGACATTTTCAAAGGCGGTGTGTTAACGGTCGCAATACCCGAGTTGAAGCTCGGATTCTTGTTCCTATCGTATCCACTCCATAAACTACTATTTCAGTACTGGTTGCATTCAGAACAGGTAGCCAGCTTTCATTGATATTTATTGTCTTCCCCTTTCTATTGAAATTGTCCCTGTTTTTGAATCTTTATTGCCTCTCTATATATTCCTGGGTAGTAGTTTTGGGTACTGTCGAGTATCATAGTGATACTGTAATAATGTATCACAGTGATACTGTAATAATGTAATATGTATTTTTGATATCAACATATTGGTGTATCTGTACTGTGGGCAAACCTGAGTTCCAAGCTTTAAGCTTATTTTTTAACAAATTGATGCCAATGATAGTTTTGATATTTGCTGGAATAAGATTATACAGTCGAGGAGCTAAGTAAGTATAACACTTTTGTAAAGTGTTTTACTATGATTTTGGCACATAGGTTGAATTAATTTTGTGGCGAGTTGCATAATAGTATTCAATTTTTTCAGTTCATGTTTATTTTGGTATTGCCTTATACTAGTTTTGAGGAAGTGAAGTTGCCTTATGTTGAATTATAGCTTTGAAATTTCTTCCAACGTTTTCTTTCAGATAGCTCCATGTTTCCGATTTGTAAATAACTACTGTGTCATGTGCGGAGCTTATTATGTCCCCTTTCAAATCTAACATAAAAAGATCGTTCAAGTGAATATTAAAGAGAATTGGACCCAGAACTGTCCCTTGGGGTACACCATATTGTAATATTCGGGATTCACTGAGAGTGCCTTCAATTTTCACACATTGATTCCTTTCATGGAGATAACTATAGAGGAGTCGGTAGGATGTACCTCTGAATCAAATACTCTCAAGTACCTCTAGAAGTTGGTCATGGCTAACTGTATCAAATGCTTTCTTCAAGTCTACAAACATAGTGATGGTAATTTTTCGTCTACATATTCACTTATTTTGTTGATAAGGACTGTTATTGCATCTTCAGTTGATTTGCCCTTTTGAAATCCGAATTGTTGTTTGATAAGATTTTGTTAGGAATTTTTCAATGCGTGATTTCAAGATAGTTTCGAATATTTTCGCAAATTTTGTATTTATGGATATTGGGCGGTAGTTATCTACTTTGAGTTTATTCCCAGACTTGAATATTGGTGAAAAAACAGCACATTTGAATGGAGCTGGACATATTCCACTACTTAATGACCAGTTTATTAGGTATGTCAATGTTGTTGCTAGCTCTTTTGCTATCAGTTTAATAGTTACAGCTCTAAGAGTGTCACTTCCGGGAGATTTTTTGTTCTTCAAGTTCTAAATAACTTGCAAGACTTCACATTCATCAGTTTTTTCCAGTAAAAAGAAATTCATAATTTTGGTATTAGGTTTATTTTCCTTATAATTCGGTCTTTTTTGTATTTCATCCACCAGGATTTTACCAATATTGCTATAGTGTACAAAAAATTTGTTATCAATTTTTTCCTGATCAGTAATCATAGAATCATCATTAGATTCAATTTCTTTGATTGTATTGTCGTTACTTTCTCTATTTGTCATTTCTTTTATAGTTCAAATTGTCTAAATAAACAATTCGTTCAGGCCAGTCTCAACTCATCTACACAATAGGTTTATGGACTGACACCCATTAGAATACAACTACTTCCCTGGCTAATATCACGAAGGGTGTTGGATCATATCCGACAGGTGTCAGTGCAGGATTTTTCACAGAAGTAATTCATGCATATGCTGTTGGCAATGAAACTTCCAGAATTGATTTTTAATTATTGGATACACTTGCAGACCGGTTTTGAGCTGTTTGGCCACTCGTTAGTGCAAGATAGTGTCGATCATCAACCTAAAGTCGATGATTTTCGATAATTAAAAATCGAATTCCTTTCAGAGTATCATTCCTCGAACTAGGCAGAAGCGAACGTCCAACAACATCGCCCCAACTACCTGTCGATGTACTAACCAACTGCATATCCACATGGCCCAAGACCTCGTATAAGGACAAAAACCTTTCATACCTATAGTAGGTACGTGGACATACTTGAAGACTGGCTTTAAATCAAATTATCTAAACGAACAATTCATTCAGGCCAGTCTGAACTCAGCTTCACAGTAGGTTTGTGGGCTGATAGGTGCATAGGAATGCAAATTATTCATAGTCTTCCACAGTTTAGAGGATTCTTCTTCATTATTTTCAATTTTGTCTCGATCAAAAATTATTTTGGATTCCTCTATTATATTTTTTAGTATATTTTTGTATTGTTTATATTTCATTTTATCAATTTCTGTTTCATTGCTATATAAAGATTGTTTTTTTTCTTCAATGGACTTCAGTAAACCATCAGTGATCCACGGATTCCTTTCCATGTTTTTTCTACTAACTTTCATTGTGATTGTACTTTTTTCCACGATTTTATTGATTTTTTGGAATTAACATTTGAGTGGCAAGTTCAACATTATCTGTCGAGAAATGAATCTAGCCAATTCCCTTCGCATATATTCTGTTTTAGTTTTTCGTTTTACCAGATAATATTCTATGAAATCCTCAACAATAAACTAATATTACTTTTTTTTACACGTATGCTCAGTTATAGCAACCAGTCAAATTGCATCTCGGATTATGTGAATATATAAGTTTATTAGATCTTTTGAGTTACATAAAACCAGCGATTCAGAAAAATCTACCTCAGTACTACGCTTCGTCGATTTTCCATAGTGATAAAATCAAACTCATTCGCCCAAATTGATGAACAAAAGTTAAATCATCCCATAAAAACCACGTCACTCCCGGATTGTTCTCTCAACAATCAGCAACATCTAATCAGTGACTAAATAATGAATATCAGGTTTGCGTGATGCCGGTATAGAATTTCGTTGTTCTAGAGGGGTTGAGTCTCATCAACCCCAAATGTGTGTGGGAACCTGTAGATTAGTGAAGATCCTGACTTCCGTCCGAGATAACGGAAGTTACGTCATCCATTGTGGAAATGAACGCGGCTAAAAGGTCTGCGATGAGAGTACTGATATATGCCTTCACGTCACAATTGATTTATTACTGTTATTTTTTATTTTCGATTGTGAGAAACTTCTTCCATTGACCCATAATCTGAGGGAATAATTCCTTCAAATGAAGCAAAACTTAAAAAACTGAGGAAAAAGACAGGGAAAAAACCCAAGTGACTTATTTTCATTGACATTTCATGAAGTACAAATAAATAAAATAACTATTTTCATTTTTCACATATAGTCAGTGGGCATACTTGAAGACTGGCTATAAATCAAATCATTTAAAGAAACAATTTGTTCAGGCCAGTTTCAACTCCCTACACTGTAGGTTAATGGACTGACACCTACCAGAACAACTACTACTCTGGCTAATATCACGAAGGGCTTTGGATTATATCCGACAGGTGTCAGTGCAGGAACCTTCACTGAAGTATTTCCTGCATATGCTGTTGGCGATACAACTGCCGGAATCGATTTCCAATTATTGAACGGGCACACTTGTAGACCGGTTTCGGGCTATTTGGTATCTCGTCAGTACAAGGTAGTGGCCATCATCAACATACAGTCAAAAATTCGAATTCCTTTCAGTATATCATTCCTCGTACTAGGCCGAAGCGAACAACAAACAACATGTTTGTCATCTCCCCAGCTGGTGAACGAGGTACTAACCAATCCGAAATTCGTTCAATTCTTCGTATGAGGAAAGAGAACATCTCACGTATAGACTGGCCTATAAATCAAATTATTTGGAGGAACTATTCGTTCAGGTCAGTCTCAAATTTCGGATATGTGGTAAGTACCTTGTTCACCAGGTGAGGCGATGACAAACATGTCGTTTGTTGTTCGCTTCGGCTCAGTACGAGGAATGATATATTGGAAGGAATTCGAATTTTAATTGTAGAATATCATCGACTCTATGTTGATGATGGCCACTACCTTACACTGTGCCTGTTCAATAATTGAAAATCGATTCCGGCAATTGTATCGCCAACAGCATATGTAGGAAATACTTCGGTGAAGATTCCTGCACTGACACCTATGGGATATAATCCAACGCTCTTCGTGATAATAGCCAGGAAAGTAGTTGTTTTCTGATAGGTGTCAGTCGATTAACCTACAGTGTAGGGAGTTGAGACTGGCCTGAACAAATTGTTCCTCCAAATGATTCAAAGTTTGAACCCATATTTTTTCTCCTTGGAGGTGGAAATTTCTAATTCCCTTTTTTGACTCTTTTTTACACTATACATATTTCAAAATTCTTGGTTCAATAGCTTTGGCTGTACGTTAATATAAGTGTGTTAGTTAATCAATATGTTCTACTTATACAATACTAGCTGTTTCCTGTTGCTTTAGCCGCGTTTCCGAGAGAACCTACCATATAATAATAATAATGATAATATCGTTTATTATGCATGAAAAAATACATTTTATACATAAAGGGAAAAGGGTTAGCCAGAGGCTATCTTCCACCCCTCCCAAAATCATATAGAGT
>WOGR01009645.1:0-11252 GCA_015342045.1 Leptinotarsa lineolata | reverse complement strand
TCAATTTATTAAGGAGACGACTTATTGCACAAGTGCATATTTTTGGGCGATACAGTTACTGGCACGACTAAGCACAGGACAGGTGGATGGACCCCTGGACCGCCAACCATACTATAGGAGCTGAGTCAACCACTGGATCATTGTGAACTTCTTCTTATAAGTGTATTACGAGAATGAAGCAAGGTTAAATGCATTCAACTGAAGGTAAGGTCGAGTAATAACTTATCCTCCTTTTGTCCAAGGATACCAGAGATTCATAAAATTTTTGAAATTATTGTTTTGTTCATTATTTGGAGATAGAGTTTATCTACAGAGACTGGTATCGAAAAGGATTTTTAATCACTGTTATTCGCTGTAGATGGCGCCCTATAAGATCTTGATATAAAATCCTTTTCTTGCCTCCGCATACTAGAGCTAGCTGTGTCCATCGTGGCGTAGAAAAATTCACAGAAAACGTTACAACAAATTGGCGCCCAACGTGGGGCTCAAGCCCACGACCCTGAGATTGAGAGTGTCATGCTCTACCGACTGAGCTAAAAAAAAAACATCAAAAAAAATTCTTCCACCGGACGTTTTCTTTGTATTACACAGCGGCGCATAACTTCAAGATAATACTCATCATTGACCGTATGACCATGTGACAAAACTCCTGAAACACTACGCCACGGTAATCGAAGAAAACAGTGAGCAGAACCTTGACATGTATTTTGGCGTGTATTTTTTGGTTTTGGCTCTCCTGGGCTCTTCCATTGGGAAGATTCGACTTTGCTTTCGATGGCATAACCATATGTCAATGAGTTCTCACCAGTTATCACCCTTTTAAGCAAATCTGGATCGCCGTTGACGTCATTCAACAATTCCCAGGCGAACTTCGCTGCTATAAGCTACATGCTCGAAATTTTCGACGAAATTGCATGGCATGAGCCAAACGACATGCCAACATACCCAGCAACTTCTCTAATAGTGATTCGACGATTCTTCATAACAATTTTCTTCACTTTCTCAACATTTTCATCGGTAGTTGATGTGCTGAGGCGTCCAGGGTAAGCGTCGTCAATCGCATCTTCTCAACCTCACGTGAAGAGTTCGTACCACTTGTAGACATTTTTCTGACACTGAGTACAATCATCGTATGTAACTGTCAACATACATTCACCTCATTTTTTCAACAGTCCACGTGGGTATAAAGGTTCTACTCCCCAGTACAATTATCAACACTTTGACGAGTCGACTTATATGATACATGGGAGAACTGAATCAATAGTATTTTTAATACACAAATATAGTCAACTTTTAATAAAACACAGACAATTCTGTTAGGAATCGGGTAATTGACGATATATTTCTCCAGTCCTTTCAGAAGTTTTATACTTATTCAAGACGTTTTAAATAATGATGACAAAAATGGAACTTTGACAGCATTTGAACGTAAAATATTGTACCCTCCTAAGAAAAAAGCGGGTAACACTAACCGTAATAACAAAGAAAAAATTCAAAATGTATCCACATTCTCTTGTAGTAAGATGATTGCCAAGTACTTTGTCGTTAAACTTTGGGTACTGTGTGTTATGGAAAGATTGGCTCTGAACGTTTCGTCTACTGCAAAGGGCGTCTTCATCATATGTGGTTAGCAGCAATGCATTGCGATCTCTTCTGCGAACTGCCGTTGAAAATGTTCATCACATTTTGGGAAAAACGTTATGAGCTAATCTCTACTTTGGACCATGAGTACCCAGCCCGGCTGTGAAAGATTAAAAATTCAGTTCGATAACCTTTGTTCTAACTCTATTTTGGAATGAGAGCTCAAATAATAATTCACTCTGTAATATATTATCGATTGAGCACAATGCAGTCTAAGGGAATTCCAAGAAGAATAAGATCGCAGACGTGTAAGAAATTGCTTGATATAAGTCAACTGAAAAATGAGATCGATTATACTATTGCGCTGTATAATACACCTTTATTTAATCCCTCCACATCGCACTGTGCACTCGCCTTTTCAGTGAGAATTAAAAGAAAAAACTCATTTCCTAATTGATTCCATTAGGATTTCTCAAAGCGAGAGATTATAATTTGATTCGAATATTTCGCATTGCCAACGAAAGTCATCTAGATAAACTAATCAGGTGACTCAATACGTAAAAAGAGTCTGTCTTAATTCATATTTCCCGTCGATATATACTTTCTCTTGAAAGTACTGTACTAAGATGTCTATATAGTCTGGTGGTTGTTGTTCTGACTTTGTCGCAAAATGGTGACAATAGTCAATAATTCTATATATTTCAGTCATTAATTAATTCTTGATGAATGATGCTGCCAATACTATTATTTTTTCTAACAAATTAGTGAGGTTATCGTAAGAAACCGCATATTGACGATCGTTGACATATTAGAATTTTGCCAAAATTTGAGTAAATTAGTCAGTATTCATGTAAATAACACTCCAATGACTGAGTTTTAGTATTTTTGAGACATATTTTTATTAAACTCCACGTTACTATTTTTTGGTTAATTTCACTCTTCACTTTATAGTTTCGGACTACAAAGATGTGAAATATTTTCATTTCAGCCCAAATACTTGACATAAAAGCAGATATGCTCATCATCGTGATTCCAAAATTCAAATAAAAATAAAGTTTGTTCCTAATACACGAACTGACGCAAATAGAATTGATAATAAAAACGATACTAATTCTATAATCTTTCAGATTCACAAAATTAATTCAAAGAAAGTTGCTGTTAATTTTTTCCTGGCAAAAATATCTTGTTTCTATGAAAATATTTTCAAATCACTTTTATAAGTAGAATTCAATTGTGTCAAGAACTTATTTTTTTCAATAGGTCGGTCAAATTAGACCAAAAAATAAGAGTAAAGCTACAAAAATTTACAAGCTGAGAATTGGTGAAATCGTTCAAAATATAATTATAAATGGAATTCGGAAGTTCCCCATCTTTCCCCTGTATGGGGGAAGTTTTATTCAAGGTCAAAGGTCAAAAAAATGGGTTTTTCGCGATTTTCTGCAAACCGGTAAGTTTTATCACAAAAATACCTCGCACATAGATCATAAAATTATCTATAAAAAATGTGAAAATACTTTTTTTTCTACGAGCCACCGTTTCTGAGATATAACGATTCAAAAATGTATAAAAGTTGTATACTTCATAATATGCATGAGTACGCCTCGTACATACATCTCTAGAGTTGTAATATATATTTGAATATTTTTCTATCGATCATAATAACTTACACTCAAAACATAAAATATACATAAGTTATAACTATAAGACTATCAGGTGAAAAGAAACCCAGTCTCCTAAGTTATACGCCATTAGAGAACATCTGTCTCCTGTTCAACTGTGTGCGTGGCTAGGTCTCATACCTGCTATAACAAATGAAATTAGTGTAAGTCTTGAATGCTACTCTGTACTGGAAACACCTATATCGTGCTGTTCTGACTTTTATAACAAAAATGTCTGAATATTGTTTTATTTGTGCTAAACTATTAGGTGAAAGTGAAGTTACTACTGTTTAACGGGGTATGAAGAATGGAGATGAATAAGAACAAGAAGAAGAACAAGATGAAGAATTGGAAGGCTACGAATCAGATAAATAAACTTCACTCCTTTGTTTCAATCTTTTCCAGTCTTTGCTAATTTTCGTTATTTTGCAATAGTTTCAAATTAAACATGATCATAACTGACCCATGGAATAGGCCGAATGGGGAAACCACGTTGAAAAGAAACACGCTAAGTACACTACCTCATAGGTGGCGTGACGATTAAAACTTTTACAAATTTTTTAATCGTTATATCTTACAAACGGTGGCTCGTAGAAAAACAAGTATTTCAACATTTTTTATAGATAATATTATGGTCTACAATTTTTGTCTGAGGGATTTCATGATAAAACTTACCGTTTTGCTGAAAATCGCGAAATACTAATTTTTTTTGACCTTTCACCTTGAATAAATTTTTTTCCATACCGGAGAAAGATAGAGAACTTTCAAATTTTATTTATAATTTGAACGATTTCACCAATTTTCAGCTTGTTGTAAATTTATGTAGCTTCGAATGTATAAATTGACCGGACTAAATGAGATATCAATAGTTATTGATGGATTTTTTAATGAAACACCCTGTATATTCTTGCATATTTCAATAAACCTTGAAATTACCTTTTCGAAAATGTAGCTCACTTGATGTTTTGCTAGAGTCATCTTTGAAATACAGAGCTTTTAGGTTTTTCATGTAGACTTTGGAACGCATGCTTTGATCAAGTAGGCTTTGGACGACGCGACGCGAGGATAAAACAGAAAGAAATTGTTGTTGGGAAAGCTTTTTACAGCAGTTATTGAAACCCATAGTTTCAATAAAACTGATAACAATTTATACTATAGTTACTACTGATAAATGAAACTTCAAAAAAAATAATAATAATAAAGAAGAAAAAACAATATATTTCTTCAGAGAAGGTGTTCGAAATGTCAAACAACTTCTCCTATACACATGCGACACCTTATCTGAACGTTTTTTGGCTAATTTATTAGTTCAATAGGAGTGAGAAAAGCAAAACTTTGCGTCACTGCTGCTTCCAATTTGTATCCAATTCGTATTTCATTCACAAGAATACTTTTGAAACTTTATCCATGGTTTCGGGTAAAATCACTCGTTTTCTGACCATCTCCTTTATGTACGCTATTGATCAGCAGTATTTGAACAGTTTGAATGATGATTCAGTCAGATATTTGGATATTTTGCAATAGGGAACATTCATGAGACACTGTTTTGAATATTTTGATTAAAAGTGAAAAAATATATAATCACATACCCTATGAAATCAGAAATGAGAAAATTTATCACAAATGCAGAAAAATAATGAAAGAAGCTCTAATCAAAAAAGCATTCTATGATCTCATGGAATTTTACAGTGAAATTCTGGTATTATTTTATTTAAGATATGATTTTTTTCTCAGTATGCATTTTTTAAATATTTTTTGCTTTTTCAGTTAAATTTTTATGTAATATTTTTACATACCAACTCATTTTATCGATATTTGACATGTTTATTTTTTTAATGATTAGTATGAGATTGTTCAACGTTGGTAATTCTTTTGTATACTTGAAAAGAATACCCTTAAACATTATTTTCCGAGGTTATGTCGATGTACCCATCGACATAACCTCAATATAGACTGCTAATCCCATATAACAAAACTTCATCCATTTACGAAATTTCAGTGAGCCTTCAGGGCATGCGCTAAGAAGTTTCATGACGTTTCCAAATCACATGGGCGAATCGCAGGAAAGGGGGATTTTTTAGGAATATCAGGTGGAATACTTGGTTTTCACACTTATGTTCATAGAGAAATCTGCGAAACAAAAATAAAAATTTGTGTTATAATAGGTACTCTGTATGACTCTTTCTGATATCTATTGGCGAGTAGTAATAATATCAATTCCCAGGTACTTATAACATAAACATAGGTATGTTGTTCATTGCAAATAATCATAGATATATTGTTTTTTGCAAACTACAATCTAAGGAAGTAAAAAGCATACAATTTTTACATGTTGATATCAATTCACGCAACCAGCAAATATTGGTGTACATAATAGCAACTCACATAAATAAAATTTGATCGTGATGTAACATCAGTAGAAATAATACTGAAATAATAATTGCAAACAAATGATAATAATAAATTAGTATAAATAGATTCAAACAATTGAATATGGATTCGATTTTGTTCAATTGAATAGAGAAGCAAGTATTCCAGACTGCAATAGTCCAATGAGTCATATAGGCAAAGTTCTTAGCAAGTCACATAGTAAATGTAACTGAATATTACTTATTTGTAGAGGAAAATACTCAATGCGATTTCTTAAGAAATTGCACTGTTATTATTCACAATATAGTGTAATTATTAACTGTCATCCAATCTCATTCAATCTAAGGCAACAGTTTTGTAATATCATAATCTCAATGGCACTTCGCCTTATTAAATAACGTAATGTTTCAATTTTCATTGATTTCGAAACAATATTAGTTTGGAAAATTGTTTTCTGATCACAGTACCCCTTTCAATTTCTGCTTGTTTAGTCGACGACGCCTATGAACAAAATGGTCGTAGCCTTGTGTCAACGTCTGAAATGACTGTCTTTGAGCCTACTGCGCATTGCGCAGATACGTTTTCATACATTCAATTCGGATGAATTTTTCCAGTTGCAGGAATATAGGTTATGTCGATGGGTATACCCTTGGCGTTGGTGATGGTTTTGGTTAGCCTGAATATTTGTTTCACGTCGTGTTTTTCTCTACAAAACACTTTTTATATGTATCCAGTAGACTATCATTTGGTAATATACTTGTTTCAAGTGAAAAAGAATTGGTGGATATCATCTTTTATGACTGCCCATAGTAATTGTTAGTTTTCGAGAGAATTTCCTCGCCCCAAAAAAAAAACATTTCACCACACGAATGCATCTACTCCATTAGAGCGAATTCAGTGTACCGTATTACGTATCGTGACAAAAGTATATTGTCCCAGGCCATAAATCCAACCATTTTCGTGTCATCCCCTTAAACGTAAATTGCTGGAGATATAAAATTCAGATTGAACGTTAAATGGATTAGAAACGAAGCGAGAGGTTAGATGGCTGTGCTAATATCTTATAACGAAGCAAGGTGTTGAGGTTTACTAGCGGAGGGCGAGAGGACTGACATTAACTGTATTAACCACTTGGAAATTACTTAATTTCACCGTAATTTGTATTTGAGAACTTCCTAGCTGTAAGTATGAATGTCTTCTGATTTGATTGGTCAAGTGAAATCAAAGGCAAATAATCTCGAAGTAGATACACCAACATGATATCAAATCGAATAAAAATCATTCATTTCGTTGAGACAATTAATACAATTGTATGGAAATGGTCAAAAATAAGTTCAATAAGTTCAGATTTATTCGAACAAAATGTTTTCAGATCCATAATTTTGAAAATTTTGCTGAGCAAAAGATTTGGGCGTATAATAATTTGATAAAATCCCGAAATCATAAGCAGAGGAACACATGTAACTGAAAACTGGAAATATCAATATGACTTTTTGTGATTTCATCGAAAACAAACACGGCATTTACTAACTCTCCATTTTATAATGTAAGAGCCCCGTTTCACGGCTGTGTCACAAGTATAAATGTTAAAAGAACATGTAGTTTAACTTTTATCGAAACCTTTGATATTCATGTCTCACAGTTTATGTTTTTAGAACTACTGCGCATCCACAGATTACCTGCTACGAGTGGATTTGTCACCGTTTAACATTTCATACACTGCTCAACAAGTGCATAATAGATATAAACTGCTCGACAGTAACACAAATTTCATCGAAAATTAAATTGAATAAAATTGAATTTTTTTAAAAATTGTTTCACGTTTTTATTCGCTCCTTGTCTGTCAAAAATGAGTTTTCGATAAGCTAAAGGGACTTGCAACTTCAAACATAGCTCAGAACTAGATAAAATTACAATATTTTTGCATACTGTATGAATAATATAAAACGTACAGCGAGTCGTTGAGTTTCAAAAAATGAAAATAATTGATTTGCTTGTTCAACCCAGCCGATCCTGATGAAATGCAACAACATTGAAACATATATGTGCGCAGGTGGTTATTCTCAACTAAATAAAGTATAATACTTATTACTTATATGCCAGATGTAACTCAATGTCCGCAAGGGATACTAATTGTTTTCTGACCGATATTTGCCTACAAGTGGTCACCCTTCCCGTATCGAAACAAAATTCTGCTAGATGCCCTTGTAACTTGATTCCTGTTCTCTGAGGAACATTGCACAAAGAGTTTTTTGATATAATTCCATAACCTTCATGGAATTAGAAAGAGGAGTAGTTGATCTGACAGGTGTTTGCCTTAACAGCCCTACAAGGGGACTAGAAATGGGTGAAATATCGGTCGACAACGACTATCGTTTCTAGATGATTTCTTGAAAGACAAATTGTAGATGCTGGTCCCACCCGGGATCGCCCGGTGAGATACCATTGCAACGGCTTAGGCAGCGTGAAGTTGCTTTCGAGCTAAGGTTTCGTTGCTGTGCCGCTGTTTCCGGCTTCGAGGGTGGTAATACAAGGAGGAAAAATTGTATGATGGCGCTCCTAGGATCAAAATACTGCGGAGGTGAATAGCTCTCCAGTCGGATCTCCGAGTGAGGGATCATAAGGCCGAAGTTAATCGAAAACCACTATTTTTGACAGTCAGCAGGGTCTTTCTGGCATCAGTCCACAGGGAAATAGTATGGTAACTACAGTTGCTGAGAGGCCTACTAGCAACTTCAAAATCAATTTCTGCAACATCAGAGAACTCAACTCAAATATAAACTCGGTGCACCAACATCTGCAAACGAATAGTCCTCATGATTTTGCACTAAAATAAACCAAAGTCAGTGGTTTAACAAACCCCGACAATTTTCTATATCCCGGCAATGATTTCCACTCCCGATTCAAAAGTAACTTTGGAATATATCTTTTTATCAGGAGCGATTTCTCTTGACAACCAGTGGAAATGCTGGAACCCCAAAACTCATTGTTATGTGGTTTGAAATAATATCACAGAGGATCATTGAATTCATATGCTGCGTTTATCGACCACCGTGCGATATACTATTCCCTTCATTTGCAAACATCATTGACTTACTGCAAATCAATCATCCCAGTGCCGAAATTTCATATTCGGTGACTTCAATGTCCACGATATCGAATAGCTCAAATTCTCAAATATCACGACGAAGAACAAGTTCGCGAAGCTGAGGCTTTTGCAATAAGCAGCGGACTTACCAAGATTATAAATGAGCGAACCAGTATTCCTGACCGGGATGGAGAATATGCTAGTCTTCTGGATCTATACCTATTAACCAATCCAGAAATTTACACGGTCACAAAAAGGTCTACATTGGGATCTTCTGACCACAAACTCATTTCAGTGTTGAGTGAATTACCGATAAATGTTTGGGAACAATCTAAGCCGCGCAAAGTTTGTCATTACAGATCTGCTGAGTGGGAGGATCTTCAAGACCATTTCCATGGCTAGATGTTTCTTTCAGCTCAACTTGTGCTTCTGAAGTCACGGAATTTATATTATCATCCATGGATGCATTTATTCCTATTTCAATAAAATTAACTTCTAGCTGTCGCCTCCAAAAATCTTGCCTAACGGCAGTGGTGCAAAAATTCCAGTGCCGAAAACCAAACTACGTTTGTTAATGCTCGCAACAGCTGCAAACTTAGAATAAATGAAAGCAAAGACCTCCACAATCAAAGAATTAGGGATAAACTGCTTGCAAATACCAATGGGTCTAGAATCTTCTGGTCAGTAGTTAAAGCTGTCAATAAAAACTTCAAGAAATCCACAATTCCACCACTAACACAAGCGGATGGTTCAATTGCAACAACAGCCATAGAAGAAGTAAATCTACTAGCTGAACAATTTGCGTCTCACTCCACAGTTGATTTTTTGGGAAAGGTACTACACACTATTTCCACACTATGCCGGAAATTACTTTTCGATAACGTCTAGTCAGGTGAATTTTGAAACAGCTCAATATCAACAAGGCGTCTGGTCCTGATGAAGTGCCCGTCATCGTACCTAGAAAATGCGTAAATGAACTTGCACCAGTATATTGCAGACTTTTCAACCTGTCTTACAAGAAAGGGGGTTTTCCTTTCTGTTGGAAGATTGATCGCGTTCAGCTTATTCCCAAAAAGGGCAAGAAAAATCTTCCAAATAACTATAGACCAGTTGCTTTGCTATCAGTGATATCAGAAATCATCGAGAAAGCTGTCAACCACTATAACCTCAAATATTTGTAAGACTTCAACATGTTGAGCGATCATCAATATGGCTGTCGGAAACGGTGATCAACAGGCGACCTTCTATTGTATGTCACCTATATTTGGAAAAACGCAATCGAAAAAAATGGCGAGTCTAGAGCTGTTG
The DNA here is from genome assembly GCA_015342045.1 of Leptinotarsa lineolata. Taxonomy (NCBI): domain Eukaryota; kingdom Metazoa; phylum Arthropoda; class Insecta; order Coleoptera; family Chrysomelidae; genus Leptinotarsa; species Leptinotarsa lineolata. The sequence continues at coordinate 1,247 of WOGR01009645.1, read as the reverse complement.
CGCTGGATATCTCTAAGGCCTTTGACTGTGTGTGGCATGAGGGTTTGCCGGCTAAACTTCGATGGCCGACAAACTATGGCTTGTCAGCCATAAAAAATAATAATTCAATGACTCCATATTAAAAAAAATTATAAAATCTTCTGATAATCTGACTTTTGTTGGAAATCAGTGTTTGCACAATTTTGTTCGGTTGATGACATCCAGAAAATGTGCTACAAATAAGAACAAAACAATTTAATTGAATTAGTCATGAATTTATTCATCACGCCCTGGATGAAAATATATAACTTGTAAAATATTTTGTGCAGGATGTTGAAGAGTTGGCAGCACCGCTGAAATACATTTACTGTCCAGAAAAAGGGGAATTATATTGTTCTGTTCACAGCTGATGTTTTGTTTACTGTCAAACAACCTTACTTCCTGGTTTTCAGTACATGTGCTCATTAAAATGTCTAATCGCGGTTTTAAGAACTCTGCTGACAGTTTTTGTTATATTTGTGGTGAGTTTGTTGAAAACGGTTAACTTCTCATATTTTGGAATTAAACTTGTTGATCAGAATAAATCTTGGGCTCCACATAAGGTTATGTTTGTGTTGAAGATCTTAGAAATTGGTAAAAAAAGGAGAAAAAAGCCTTCAAATACGCTGTTCCTATGCTATGGAGGGAACCTAGAAACCACACTGATGATTGCTACTTTCGTAGTATTAATATTACTGGCCATATTTTGAAAAACAAGAAGGTAATAAGCTACCCTAACCTAATTTCCGCCATCCGACCAGTAGGGCACGATGTAGATTTACCGGTCCCAGAACCTCCAGATGATTTGAATTCTGTTCAAACTGAAATGTTTTTTGATGTACTGTCAGATATAGATGAACAAGATGATGAAGATTTCCAAAATGCTAGAGCCTAAACTGTTTACTCAGATTGAGCTTAACGACTTAGTTAGGAATCTTGGGTTGACAAAAGAAAAAGCCGATTGGTTGGTTCAAGATTTTAGATTGAAAGAAAAGAACTTGTTGGCAGTTGGATCTAGCATATGTGTGTATAGAAAGAGAGAGCAGCAGTTTCCGGAGGCTGGAGGCTGTTTATTGATCCGTCCAAAACTAGTTTAAAAGCTGTTTTATTACACAATAGTAACACTTATGCAACTATATCTGTTGGCCATTCTGTATATATGAAAGAGACCTACGAAAACCTAGAAATAGTGTTGACTAAAATTGGGTATTCGGCTCATGGTTGGATGA
>WOGR01009644.1:0-11252 GCA_015342045.1 Leptinotarsa lineolata | reverse complement strand
ATAACGGAAAGAGTGTGGAAGTTGAAAATATTTTAGTTGAGAAAGCCATTTTGTAAAACCCACTACCACAAAATTTCAAGTTTTTATTTTGAATCGTTCTCCATATATTCCTAACGAACGCTCGTCGTAAAAGACCCTGTATATACATATATACACTTACACATGGATAAATAATTTTTATATAATAGCATGAATAGTCAGACTTCTGGTATAAGACTATTCACAAATGTTATACAAATTTAGGACATTTAAACTGAAAAACCGATAAACAAATAGATGAAATATTGATTCAAAAACCACAAAATATCAAAGAGGTATTTGAATATTTACAAAAACTTCTTTCTCTGAGAGTTATGCCTTGAAGTACCTTCTAGATGGGCCACCCTGTATAGTGATTGGTATTTTGAACCCCAGATATAAAATTAAAGTGAAATATCTTGAATTTAAAAAAAAAAGATATTCACATAATAGTTATACATTTGTAACTCACTTTGACAGTTTGTTCTCTGATAGTGGGGTTTGTATCCATGAACCCATGAGCAACTTGAGGGAATATTTGATCGTTTACAGTACCTGCTTGCAAATGTCCAATAAAATGCTCTAACTGTTGGAGAAGTCTGGATCTGGTTGCTCTGTCATTGCTTCCGAATAATTTGACAACACATGGTACAATTTTTTTTTGGTATTCTGCAGTGTCAAGTAATCTTCCAAGCTAAAAATGAAAAATAATTCATAATAATTCTTGTTTTTATCGAAATCTCTTTCCTACCTTGAACATTGGGGCCAATACAGCAGAGCCTGCATCACCATATTCAAAAGCAGTTATGAGTTGAGGCAAAATTTTATGTTTGCAAACGTTATCTGGAAAATTATCTAAATGTGGAGTTAAGTTAGAAAAAAAACGATTTTTTTCGTTTTTATCTTTGATTTGAATTTCCTCAAGAAACAGTAAAGTGTCGACCAGATCATTCTTGAAATATCCTCCAAGTTTACGACATCTCGATATAATATCAGCAGGATTAGGTCTAGAAGATGGATTGGAACTCACTAATTCGTAGTACAGAGGGCCCAGCTGTTTTGGAATCTAAAATTTGAATATTAAAGATTTCCATTTATTTACTTAGTCAATCACCTTGTAAATCAATCAACATTTGGATCACACAGCTCTCCAACATCCACCAAATGTTCTAGGTGAGCAATTGGAATAACTCCCTGAGCCCCCTAGGTTTGCTTTCATGAACTTACTCAGAGAACGATTGCTGAATTGCTCATAAATGTACTCTAGTATTATAAAGCTCATTCAAAAACTTACTCAACGTAAACTCAGCTTACTCTGCTGTCAAATAGAAGGAAGTCATACTCCGAGAGTTAATTAACATTATAAACTGAATTCAACATAAATATTTGGTGCTTACTGCATCATATTTTTAATAAATAATATGGTATAATAAATAGGTTTGTTTCATGTCATTTTGTGTTGGTCCTGTCTCGAAATTGTTGCAATGTTTTTTATTTTCTTTTGAACGTATTTAATATGTCTGATGGTTTTAAAAATAGTAATATCAACACGGAAAAACTACTTTTTGAGCCCTGAGTAAGAATTTAATTAAATTCGAAACGTCGGCAAGAAAACAATTGTTTTTTTCTAAGAAGAAATTGATCCTGTTACCCATTCAACTTTTTTTTTTTTAATTTATTGGATCACTAAATTAGTTAACTCATAATAAATAAAAATACAATTTTTTTTTGTGTTAGCCCCTGCCTGCATTGTTGACATAATGGTTGTCTATCTCCTGAGAGCATGAATATGTTTGTTAGGTTGGTATGGCCTATTCTCAATCAAGTGATCATAGTTGGTTCTCTTCCTGTCTGTGGAATAGAATGACTCCAGGGTGTAATTTCCGGCCTCACTTCTTTCAATTTTTAATCTGTTCTCTTCCATTCAATTTGCCATAAACCCATATTTATTTATTTATCTATCTAACGGGCAGCATCCAAAATAAGAATATGTTTTTACAAAGGTGTATATGAATAATTGTGATTAAGATCAAGATTAAGATTAAATTCTAACCTAAAAACTACAATTAAACCTAAAGACTAAATGAGTGATAGGAAATAAATATATATGTGCACATCTATGAACTGATGTTTTTTAGAAGTGATGGCAAAACTTTATAATGATCCATGCATTTGAAACAAAAATGTATATCCATATAGTTGCCTGCCACAATTTCATATAGCAACTATTATTATTACTTACTTTGTCAGTATTCTTTAAGGATGACTGTTGGTACAAGGGTCCATTGAAAACTTCCCATATGAGGCATCCTAAACCCCACATGTCATTAGAACTACAAAATAATAGTTGATTACTACTGATTAATTGTTTTAAATAAATAATACCATTTTGTGATGATCCGTTGTTTACTAGGATCATTCTTTTCGGGAGGGCTATAAACTTCCAAACTGGGAATAACTTTAAAGTTCTGTGTTGTTTCTTGAGTGGTTGACACATATTCTACTCCACCAAGTTTCCACTCACCAGATGAATTTACAAAAACTGACCAAATATTGACATTATTATGACGAAGATTTCCATCATTATTTAAAAACGATAAAGCTCTCTAGAATAAAAATTACCTGGAGATCATTCAATTGAATACAATGTCTCACCTTACCGTTATCTGAAATATTCCCCAAGCAACATAGAGCTCCCTTTGAGGTCTCTCCAAAGTTAAATTTTGCAAATGATCTATCAAAGGATCTACGTATTCAGTGGATAGATACAATACTTTTTCTGATTCTAAACTATCCAAATAGGTGAGAACACTAGGATGTCTCAAAGTTTTCAATCTCTTAACTGCTGCCTTAGCTACTTCTAAATGAGTTTCTGAATTATTCTTCAGATCGAAGACAAACACCGATACTTCTTCACTAGTTACCTTAACAATAAACAAAACCATAATAAACGATTAACTAGACAATTCAGAAATAAGTGTATTAGTACCTTCTTTTTGCCTTTGTGAAGGGCCCAAACACTTTTATCTCCTACACTCGGTACAAGATCACCAATTTCGAAGTTGAAGTCTTTTGATGGATCGCGAGAAAAAAAAGACCACATATTGGAATTTAAATAATAATCAACATTATAAAATACATTTGTCTACGAACTTTTAAAATCCTAACCTAAACAACCAATTTTGACACGACACAATTCACAATTCTGTGACAACGATGACAAAAAAGCGAGTTCTTCAGTTTTCGATGAGTCCACCGATTAGGCGAGTTCTTAAACTAAACAGAAAATTTTTGATGAATTGCTTCAGCCAATAGAAACGCGCTAACATTTCGAATGGACCCAATAGATAAATTCATCGGATCAATAGGTGGACTCATCGGTGAATAAAAGTACTCAGGTGAGTTCCTTTTTTCATCAGATGAATCTCGCCCATTAATCATGAAAGCTGGTGAGAAAAGCAACAGTTGATAAATGACGAAATGCTGGTTTTTATTTTCATGGCATCCATTTGTAGGATCATTAGCCGCTTCGAGTCAAAATTATAACTGATCTTATACATCAAATAGGATGATAAAACAATTTTTGTAACAGATCCAGATCATTGAGTTTTTGAATTGCTAGTTATTTTTATATATTCGTCAGGAGATAGTTAAAAAAACAATTTATCGAATTCTGTTCAGGATCAAATATACTACAACTCATTTCACTTACTATTTTTCAGAAAAGAGCTTAAATTATGTGTAGCCTCGATCTCATGAGAGGATATCGAAATTATTAGTTATTAGAAAATAACTTATTATAAATAATGCGAAAACCATTCACGATAGAGACGACACAAACGATAAGTCCGAAATACTTTGGCAAAAGCAGAAATCGATACGTATAAATTTTCAGGGTACTCCACAAGACATCAGATACCTTAAGAAGAACAGAGCATGGTGGACAAGGACATCATATATTCAAAATATTTTATAATTGACCTGTGACAAAAGACTTGGGGTTGGCTAGGTATGTTCTTTAGATAAGTATCAGAAATGATGGCAGCAGAATTTGAATTACTAGGTATGAAATGAATGCAAAGTTAGTTTGATACAGTTAATTGCAACTTATTTTCATCAAACTTTTATCTTTGGTAATATAGGGAACAAGCTGTTAAAATATGATTATTCTGTCAAACGTACTCACCTGTGAAGTTCGATCGTAATCATATGAAGCGGTGTGTCCAGAGATATCACCCCCAACAGATTTTCCGCCCTTAAGAAGTTGCAATTTCAAACTGGACAGGTACCTAATTTCACGGAAATGTTTTTTCTATGTTCTAAGCTTTGTATATAGACTATAATCACAGAATAGATTGTTAACTATTCTGTGCTATAATATACAAAGTTTTAAGCTTTGAACAAATGACAGGAAGGCGATGTCAGTGTCTACTCCTCCGGTGAAGGAACGGTACTTTTATTTTTTCTTATTTTATGCTTTAAACTGTGGTCATTCAGTACAGAACAGCTGTACTACATTTGGTGATATCTTCGGAGGAGCTGCTTCATTTAATTATGATTGAACTTTACAGATGAGTTCGTTCAATCAGATTATTTTATTTTTATATGAATATTGGAATGGCAATATTTATGTCAAGGTGAGTGAACAACAAGCTTGCTTTACTGTTAGCTCATTGGATAGAAATAAAAACTTTTGGCGTGAATGACTCAATCTGGAGTATATAACATTAGTGAGAACAGAACGCACCTATCAACAACACATATAGATTGGCCAATTTAGATCGGCCAATAGTGAGATATGAGATAAGAACTACGTTTTATTTTTTTGAGAAATCATAAATATCATTTGATCATATATTTTGATTTACAAACTCGAATTGCCCTTTCATCAATATTGAAATGATTTTTTTTACATCAATTGTTAGTTTCCTCGTGGTTTATTTTGTTTTTTGAATATTTTACAATTTGTTCTTATCTAAGGTACCTTATTTAACATTACTTGGACCATCACTTTTGGAACAACTACATAAAAAGCAATATCGTCTCATTTCACCCAGTACTCCAAATATCGAACAACAGAACGAGTATATAATCAGTAAAGATAATTTTTCACATTTCCAAGAAAAATATAATAGTATCAGCGACATCATTTATCAAAGATCAATTGATGACTAAAATTAATAAAAATATCTTTGTATATAGACTATCCAAGCAAATATCGACCAATGGCGTCATCTTGCGGCAACGTCAGAACTACCCCATTCGGTACACAACAATTTTTGAAACAAAAGTGCATCCCAGCATTTACCACCATTTTTTCATCGTGATCACAAACCACTAGAGTGGTTTATGATCGTATATAGGGGCGACATGTTTTGATTTCAGATTGGCGATCAGCGGGCAAAACTATGTAAATGATATAGTTTTTTAATCGCAAAATCATGTATCCGAATAATTACCATACTTAATAATTATTGCCACTGTCTTCAGACAACCTTACTTACATATATCATTATTTAAGGGGTTCTGGATGTTATGTCAGTTTCATTAGTCGTCCTGTATATTCCTTTTCAGGCACATTTATCAACCAAACCACTTGGTGAAACAATCAGACAAACGGAACATGGCATTTAATAAATGTAGATGTTTCTAAAATTGAGAAGAACAAGAAATTAAAAGATACTGTAGATGTTACAATTATTTTGGCGGGAATGTAAAATGTAAATAAGAGCTATTTCTTTCGTTTCAGCTTTACTGCACCAATTATTATCAACTACGAAATGGATGCAACTGAAAAAGTCCAGAAAAATTTACAAAATGCACTCAAGTTGAGTGGTTTCAGCATTCGAAGGTGAGATGTGGTTATAAAATATGTATTTGTATATTATTTTGAATTTTTCAGAGAATTTTGTTGCTTGTTGGTAAAATCTTTCATAGAAGGTGGTGTAGATTTGAATGATGGCATGGCTTTTGAAACAATGATAAGGAACTTATGCGCTAGCTTAGAAAATCAATGCCTTGCAGAAAAAAGCATTGAAAAGGAACATATTGAGAGAGCTATTGAAGTTTGCTTGCATTCTGGTTATGATAGATATGAATCGATTTTCAGTATCATCAATGCCTTCGATTTCCCCAAACTAACTTACAATCCTGATCGGAAACTGTACTTCATAGATAAGAGTAGTTCTACTTTGTTGGCGAAGGCTGACATCAAAGCAAAGTTGTTTTTGGATCGTTACTACACAATTCTGCAAAGAACAAAGCGTAATTTTCAGCAGAAAGTTTCTGCTGGAGATAAGAATCAACTGAAATTACAAACTGTTGATTATTTATTAACTCTTTCCAATGTTACATTAGAATTTACCCTTATCCTGGGTTCTCTTATACAAGTTTCAGAGGGAAAATGGCATTTGGAAGATCCTACTGGTATGGTCGAACTCAATTTAACTCATGCAAAGTAAAAACTTCCATTTCACCAGCTTGTGGAATATTTATTCATTCATTTACTGTTTTGTAGATTTCATGCTGGTTTCTTTATGGAGAACTGTGTTGTTCTAGTAAATGGTTACTATGAAGACAGAATATTGCATGTGTCAACAGTTGTTCTACCCCCTGGAGAAGAATATACAAATTCAAGGTGAGGTTCTTCAACTACTCAAGTCTGTTACAATAAGCTTTTTAATTTTAGAATATCATTTGGAAGTTTGAATTATTTTGGTGGAAAATCAAGTGTGCCCCTAAGAGATTCTCTTAAGTTGAAGGAACATCTGAATCAAAATAAGAATAGACCTATTTTGTTTTTCTCTGATGTATGGCTTGATCATCAGTTGGTAAGTTTATGTTACAAGAGTTCATCGTTTTCGGGTATTATAGTAGCAGTGAAAATATTCTTTATGCAGTTAAGAACCTATTTTTTAAATTTCCCGCCAATGGAGTAGCTCCACCACAGAATAGTAAACAATCAGAATTGTAAGTGACCATTGGCGGAAAAGATTGCGCATCGTCGTGGCACATCTTAATCTTGGTTTTAATTGACATGTTGCCGGTTGCATTGGCCAGTCGATTGTTAGCTCCATCGTTGTAATATTGTGTCAGTTGTACCTGAACTCGAGAAAGTGTTTTACTTAATATTTTGATTGAAATGGAGAAGCTTGTTGTTAGTGGCGGATGTGTGTGTGCCGCAAGGAACTGTTTCAATAATTATCACAAAAACAGATCTCAAAGTTTTTTTCGTTTTCCCTCAGATCCGAAAAAATAGAAAAATATCTTGGTATTAAATGGATAAGTTTTCAATTTTAAGTTTTTTTTTCAAGTAGTTTTACTAAATTATCTATTTCAATGTATCCTGAACAAGAAACTTATCCCATACCCAAAAAAAAAATTAATGAAGTTATAGATGCAGATTACCAACATTCGGATCTTTTACAAAACAACTTTGTGAGATACGTCTGTGGTTATTTGATCCAAAGGTGTTCAAAAGGCCATTCTTGTGAAATTTGTAAGAATTATGCTAAGGTCCATCAAGATTTAGATGACTTCAGTTTATTTTGTTATTTCCAAGCTTATCGAAATGGAAAATTAGAAACTTGGAAATTCACAAATGCCCCATAATAGTTTTGAAATGTACATTTCCAACTTGGAAATTGTTTTCCAACAATATTTTGAAACACTTTCCCCTCATCGACATATTCTTAAAAATATTGTATCTTTATTTGCAAAAATTTATTTTAAACACCCTTGTGAACATTTACCGTACACTTTTCTCACCAACCAGTCGATTGAGAATATTTTACTGCTTAAAATATGTTAATAGAAATTTCCAAAATATTAGTTCTAATCTAGCAAGAGGAGAAAGACAAAATTATTTATTTGGCGACACCAGTGAGTACCTATTTCATTTTATCATTCACAAACTGTTTGTGTTGGGCATTCTTTAATTATTTTTACTCAAACATTTTATTTTATATACCCCTGAAATAATTTTTTATAATTGTGTATTAATTCATTTCCAATATTGAAGTCAAGATCCATTAATAAAATTTGTCTAGTTCTGCTCCAGAAGTGTCTATGCCTTTCATTTTTTTATGTACCTTCCCCCACAAAACAAAAATATTCAAAGATGTGTATGAATAAAAATTTTAATATTTTCGCAATATATTTCCCAGAAGTTCTTCTACAATATCTGTGATGATATTAGAACTAAAGACGGTCCTGAACTTTTTTGTACGTATTGGACAAAGCCGACCCTCAGGTTTATACCAGAATGTCATTATTAAGGTCCATGAAAATACCGAATAAATGTCAAAGGCGCCGCTTTGAAATTCCAATTCTGATTGTTTACTATTTGGTTTCACCTCCACCCACTACTATAGTAGATGAGTGATGAATTGAATTTTCAATGTTCAGTTGTAAATAATGAAAAAAAAAATGACTTGGGAATAATTTACTTCAACTAGACATTGAATTACCAGGAGTGTATATCAAACAATAGGTGTTGACAAAAATGGACAAGAAAATCAGAAAACTCTCCTTGAAAGACTTTGTTAAGGACTCCTCATCCAACATCAGGTTGAACTCAATCAGACATCCTCGTGATCTTAGTTTGGGTGGCACAAAAATTCACAAAAAAAAATACGAACCCAACATAAATGTTGTGAGGAACAAAAACAGGAGTAAAAACTGTTGTTATTTGAATCGAATTAAAAAACCGAGTTTGAGTCAGAAAAATGCTCAAAATAAATTGAAACAGAGGCTAATGCAATCTACAGGCGTGTTTTCAGAAGGAATTGGGCATACTATAACATCTATTGACAAAAGAACAGAGGTGAAAAAATCAGGAAAAAAAACGATACTTCATATATCAACTTGTGAAAAAACTTATCAGGAGATAGGTAAAGAAAAGAAGATGGACCCGCTCGATGAATTTCTCAAACGTCAAAACCATAGTGACAGTGAATTGGAAGAAGGACAGTCTTTTAAACCTCAACGTTTGAATATCCAAAATGAAACGAAATCTGATGATAATGAATTGCTGAAGATATTTGAAAGCGAATCAAATTTTGAAACTATGGTTTGGCGGATGCCAGTTTCTTTGCCCTTCGAAATATATCCGAATGGTTCAAAAATAAATGCAACTGTAGCTCACTGCTTAAAAGATTTGCCCCAAGGAAAAATCGGAAAAATGTTGATACGAAAATCTGGAGAGATTGAGGTTATTTTAGGGGATAAAAAATTTCTTTTGGATTCAGATTCGGGACTATGTTATGAGACATTGGTATCTGTGAATGTTGGATTGAAAAAGTCATTGGTTTTGAAAAAAATAAATAATAGATGTAGCTTATATCCCAATTTGAAACCCTTGCTTGATGCAATTTAAATGATACTAGTGAAGTGTTTCATACTACAATGTACAAAATTTTTATTCAATGTGGGTCAAAATAATATTAAACCCCACAAACTTAATTTATAAAGATGTTTTATTATTGAAATTGTTGAATACAAGTGTGGCAGGATACTTTATTAAGAACTTTAAAAAAAAATGTTTGTGGGTTATGTCAAAACATTACTTAAAAAAGGGGAATTCTCTGATATTCAAGAGTATTTCAATATGAATTTGACACATCTCTTAAATCGAATGAGGTATTAAGCCATCTTTGTAGTACCTAACGTCATTTCTGTTGAATTTTTTGTTGTGAATCTATATTTTACTAATATGTATTAATGAATGTATTTTTATGCTGTGAATTATTCTTTAGAATTGTAGATGATTGTTAATGAGATGATATCTTCACACAATATAATATATTTTGTCATCAAGCCTACTTTTTCTTTCAGTACAAAAAATCAAAAGTTGTTAATCACTGTAAACTCCAGTGCAAATATAGAAAGTGTACAGGAATTTGTTGTACTAGTCAGAAGAAATAAATTTAAAATATGCAAACCACAAACGTAATGCACTGTCTCTGAAAATCAAGTATCATAAATTATCAGTAACATAAAGAAATAAAGCATACGGAACTGATGATAGATATAATAATAATAATTGATATGCGTTGACTTATTAATATTCCATTTATTTTTCATATATTTTTCTGATTCTTGGAAATTTGACGAAATCACTCCACTTCCTAAGAAATGATTTCAGATAATGTCACTCAAGAAAATTCTCATCGCCCAGTTTTCACTTAAAAACGTATTTTGAATATCAAAAAATTAAGTTGTTAATTTGTTTTTGAATATATAAATACATATTTCAATTATATATACAGATTTAATTATGAAAACCTGGAGACTGAGAGTACACTATAATAACACACTTTTGTCTATTTTCCACTAGTCAACAAATAAAAAACTATCGTGAAAAATAGACAAAAGAGTGTTTTTATAGTGTACTCTCAGTGAACATGAATTTTCACAAAATAAACAAGTCGTCAATCAAAGAAGTAAAACATGGAGAACTTTGACAGTTTGCATGATTCTCGGCTTGAGAAATTTGCAAAACAACGTGAAATCCTTTTTTTAACAACAAATACAAATAAGTCATAGATGGCCTACCCCAGAAGTAGACACCATACCTCAGTCTTGAATCAACCTGAGCATATTAGATGCTCAGTAGTTGAGTCATGGTGAAAACTGTAATCAAATTCAGAAAAAGACATTTAATTGAGTCCAACTCAGAAACCAAATGTTGGCAATGAGCATTCCAGTTCAAGCTTCTATCGAAAATTCCCAGGAACTTAACTCTTATTGGACTTTGAGTAAGTCACATCAGCAGCAATGAAACTGAAGTCTTCCATCCAATTGTGTCAATTGTGAAAATGAATCTTTCAAGTTGGACAAATGTCTCGAACATCTGAAATATTGTTAAACAACTCAGCTAGTGCATAAGTGCCTTCAATATTTCATGGATTTCAGTATTTTTGAGGGCTAGTGTCCCTATATAAAAATTGGATCTTTCATTAGGGTGGATGATGATGTGTCCTATAAAATGACTTGTTCATAACAAATATGAGCTTTCATATTTGAGAAAATATGAAAGTTCATATTCAAATTCATTCGAATGTGAGAAAAAGCTTACCTGAATCAAGTGTTCCAAATGAAAGATTCTAAAACCTCTTGGAAAACTCTGAAAAACCTAAGTGTATGCTCAGGCCGTAAAAACTCTATTCCTGAATATTTAGCTAACCCTAATGATTTGAACAATTATTTTTCTACCTTTCTGCAGAACGTATCCA
>WOGR01009643.1:0-11252 GCA_015342045.1 Leptinotarsa lineolata | reverse complement strand
GTAAATCGTTCATTGATTTATCTGATCAACTGAAGTCGTATTCCACGCCCTTGAGGAAGGGAATCAAGTGGTATCGCAAGCTTGCGTTTGAACTGATACTAGGAAATTCTATAGTAAACGCATATATTCTTTAGAAGACGGTAACCAAATGACACATATCTATAACAGAGTTCAGAGAAGAAATTGTTCAGAGTTTATTGAAATTGAATTACTTGGAAAAAGAAAACACCTACCATACCAAAAAACTTGCATTAAAAGAAACCGGCTTCAGAAACCGCTGTAGATGTGTTAATTGTTACGAAAAAATCTGCAGTAATGAAGGTCGAAAACAAGCCCAGCTAAAGGCAAAGAAGTCGAAGTTCTCTTGTGTAGCTTGCAACAAATTTTACTGTTTGTCATGTTTTTTCGACGTTCATAAGTGTCAAAAATAATTTTTGTACTTATTTTCAGTTGTTTATATTTAGACGTTCATGTGCAAATTTCAAACAAATCGCCCTGTATTTCAGAATATGTTCATAAGTTTTTTTTTCAAAATGACCTAACGAATCACCCTCTGAAGTTACCGTAGTTAGGAAACAGCCTCTATAATAACAATTTGAATCATGACTTTCTACCTACTTAATGACTAATATTTTCACATGAGTTTAGATGAAAATTGAAATGTAATCAACATGAAAAAAGTTTTAACGAACTGATTAAATGGACATGTAAAAAACTGATTACCAATTTCCACATTGGAAAACAGATACAGGTGAGGTGTAGAAATCAATTGTATTTGGTCATTCAGTAAATTTTCAGTATTCTTTAATCTACTAATTTCTAAGCACTCCAAAAGATTAGTTTCAAACCTTTTCCTAAAAGAATATAAGAACATATGAGTAGTTTTTTTATTGTGAAGACAATTCTTCCACATCTTCAAATCATCTTTTGGCAGAGAGGCATGAATTCAATCACGACTATGACGTAACGATTTGAAATCCTTGAAAAGTAATGGATTCAAGTATTCGGAAAATTTACTGAATGACCGAATAGAATTGAATTCTTCATCTCTTCTGAATATATTTTCTAATGTGGATATTGGTAATTAGTTAATTAAATGTCCATTCAATGAATTTGTTGAAATTTTCTTTCATGGTGTTCAAAATTTTTATTAGTTTTTACTTAAACTCATGTAAAATTATTAAGCATCAAGTAATAATAATAATCACCTTTATTTCTCGCATAAATGGTAAACTTCATATCTGTGACCATAAGCACAGGAGAAAAGGGTGGAGTTCATTACATTTGGAGATAATACCTTCACGGAAATGTTCTTCCACTCAGCCCTTAAAATGCTGCCCTAAGTTTATCAACCTTATCGAAGTATTAAAATAGTTACATATCCTTCTATGAACGAATGTTTCAAGTTTTTGTAGAAAAAAAAGTTAAGATTGGCCAAAAAAATATATCTTGTATTTTAATTTGAATTTTGTGAACGAAGTATTTATTCGTAAAGTTGTTTCCTGGCTTTGTCTACAGGTCGCGCAGTGGGCATTTCACTGAACCGACTACAGGGAAAGTATATGACTAGCTGGAATTATATTTGTTTGGTTGGAATATTCAGACGATTCATTTCGTTCTGAATATATATATGAGTCAGACGCACTACCACCGGGCGCGGTAGTAGTGTGCTCGACTCACGATCGGGAAATCGTGGGTTCGATTCCAGCCTCGCCAGATTTTTTCCTCGAGCGAATTTATCTGGTTGAAGCTGGGATGATTCTGCAACCGTGTTCGGAATCACACGTTAAAAGAGGTAAGACCTCGTTAGTAGTTAGCTCGCACAAGTTTCTCAACTTCTGAGAGTTGTCTTTCATATGGGGACAGCTGATTAACGGAAAAACAGATTATTTTTAAACATTTACCAAATCCTAATGTGTAGGTGCTCAGGAAAAGATGAATGTTTCAACTTCTGCTTCTTTTGAATCTATGAATTCCATCAATTACATCGAAACCAGAAACGATAAATCTAATGAGTTCCTGTCAATTATCAACAAGTAGTGGGAGCAAATTGAGGTTATATAAATGAGAAAAAAACGTTTAAATTTGTAACTTTTAGAAGCATTTCGGCAAAGTTTTTAACCAGAGGTGTTGAATGGTTCAAAATGTGGAGAATTTGCTAGAATTTATGGCAAATTTCAGCTTTATTGGCAGCATAATTTTTGGCAACCTTTTCAAACTGAAGAAGATTAGTAAGCAGTAAGCACAATATTATCACATAAAAACCTTTTTTATTATCAGACAATAATAACAGTCTGTCGCTAAAAATAGTCATTGATTTTATCGTAAAAGAATTGGGATGTATTTTGGGAGTTTTATGATTGATTGGTCGAATTCATCTGATGCGAAAAGGAGCATACTGTAAATTAGAAAGTTTATTTTCTTACCTAACATAAATAGGAGAGTTGTCAGGAAGACTGCTTGATGCAGAAGAGCATGTACTTTCTAAGTCATCCTGATATATACTATTGAACATAATAAGATTTTCATCAGCGACTTTAGGAGTATTGTCTCTCTCTCTAGGAATCGTCAAGACTGGTGGCTGATGTGTAGGAGTACTCGACTGCGAGCAGTTCTCTTCTGAAAGATACATCAATAACAATAAGAAATAAAGGAATAAAAAAGACACGAATACTCACCATTATCATTCAAACTACCGCTACCAAGTTCACTGAAGAATTGCATTAAAAATCTTGCAGTGTCTTGATCGATATTAAATCTCGGCGGCAACAACGATACTACCAGGCTTAATTCCTGCCTGTTTATCCTTGTATCAGGTCTAACGTAGATTGCTTTGACGACGACCTACAAATAGAAAACCAATTCTTTCAATCTGAGTCATTTCTTTCAATCTAAATTATAGTGTAATGTTTAGAAATTGGTGAAAATGAATAAACATAATAAATATATACTATATATTGTTTTCCTTTTTTTAACACAATTCATGGTTACTCTTCCAGAAATTGTCCTAATCTGAAGAATTAACTGCTACTAACTTAGTAATATAGAAAATTGCGTGATCAGTTACCTATAAAACAGGTTATGGGTTGATTCTATAAAAACTGACTTCTCTAATAATAATTGTTTAACTTATGGTAATTAGCTACGTATATTTATTTATTTATTTATTTATACGGAGTAAACCCCATTGAAATGTAAACATTTCACAGAAAATAAGTAACCATCTAAAAATGTAAAATATAAAATAGTACGCTACGGAATGTTTTTGCAGCACACAATTCATTATACATCAAAGGATACTTTAGAATATAAAATTAAAATTAAAACTTCTTACTACCTTATATAAACAATTACCAACTTAAATTATTCAATTATTGTTCAAAACGACTATAAGAGATACCAAAAATACTGATTTTTTTGTCATCCACTAACTTTATGGTTTTTTCCAAGGGTGTATGTTTGCCATAATTTGTATGATGGAGGGGTATATTGAAGAAATGGCTGTGTATAAGATTTCTGTTCGGAACATGAATGTTGACAGATTCAAGTAATTCAGGACAAGTCATTAGTTCATTGAGCAGCTTGAATTATGCATAGCAAAGATCTGCGTGATTTCTTCTGGTTTATAATATAATCGAACAGTCATGGTGCTGTATTTGAAAATCCAATTTGAAAGAACAAAATCTCTGAAATTTATTTTGCACTCTTTCTAGAGATACACAGTGCACGTTGTGAAACTACTATAAGTATGAAGATATTTTTCATTAAACTTGAAATTTTCAATATTTTGGAAGTTCCTCCACACAAATAGTCTCAAAAAATCATCTTCAACATAAATTTTATTTCTTTGATTGATGACCTATTTATTTTGTAGAAATTCATATAACGAAAGTTATTTTCTTTATCCTATAAATTTAATCGAAGATAAAATTTTGTTCGGTCATTTATCATCATGTACGCTACAGAATCATATGTGGGAAGGTACACTGAAAACAAATTTATATACTCTGGAAGTGACTCAACGAAGATTCCTGATACTGATCTATTCAATAAGTAAGGGATATCCTCCCGATCAGCCAGCTCTCTTCCAAATCAAAAACTTGGATCTGAGACAATTATACTTTTTTATAATGTTTAATAGATTTCATAGCATAAATAAATTCGACGAATTTCCAACTTACAAATATAGCACACAGTAAAGAGCTCATTTTACTGTCCTATTCGTGAAACAAGTACCATACAGGGAACGTTTCTACACCTAGCACCCAAGTTCTACAACAATAACCCAAAAAAATTATAACAAAATAAATAATGAGAAGCCTTCGAAGCATTTCATTCAAAAATAAAAACATTTGATACAAAAGCTGATTTGTCTTTCCTAAAAAGTATTTGAGTTTTCTATTCTTTATTCGATGAACTTGAAATAATGAAAATTTCATTATTTAATTTTATATAGAAGCTTTCGCTTCTAAGGGGAAGCTTCTTCAGGGCCTATAAGTTTATTATTTTTTTGCCTTTGAATAACATTACAAATTATACTTACAGTATAAAAGAGTATAAAACAATGAATTGAACATATAAATTGATGAAAAAAAGTTAAACATGTATAGGATTTTTTTGGTTTCACAAATGTCATACCTTCACATAAATGTCTTTTTTCAACAAGCATGATGATTTGATTTTCAACTCGAAAGAGAGAGTTACTGATCGAAACGAGATTGCTGAGATTATCAATGCCACTTTTCTTATTCATACAATCAGAAGACTTATTAATTTCAACCATTTCAAGAAAAAGGCCTTTAGAAATAATTCTTTCTGTATGTGAAACTTTGATATTAGAGTAATTTGGATGCCCTGTTTCTATGGATGATATTGTTATCCAACATTATTTGCTCACAAAAGTAAGTTCTATCAAAATCGTCTTCCATGAGTTTCTGAGTAGGTATCATTTTATGGGAATGCATTTAATTTTTTTTACATATGTTTACTATCGATGTATTGCTAACATTGAATGTAGTGAATGCCTGTCTAGTCGATGTATGTGGGTTTTCCTCAAACTCAAGCATCACATCTAATTTGAGTTCATCACTCATTGCATTGGCAGCTGCTTTTTTATCTGCCCCACATGAGCAAACTCGCGAAACTGTTTCTTCATTTTGCTTATTGTTGCTTGAGATATGGGCGGTAAATTTAAAAATTTCTCATGAAATAGGCGAGCTACTTCCTGTTGTGTTCGGGTTTTATCTCCGTAAGCAATCATTCGTAAAACTGTTATTTTATGCACTTCCGTTAATCTAACCATTTGTCTTGAAGTTAACTAACTATAAACTTAAATTAAAATACTGACAACTAATGTAACATACAAAACAATTTAACAAGGCGTTTTAAACTGACGTTGCCACGGAAATTATTTACAGTTTTTTAAAGGATACCATCTAAAAAGAACATTGCTATGGTTTTTGCTTACTTTCTTATCAATACTTCAACAAGAAATAAGTTTTGCGTAAATTGCAATAAGTTTTGAGTGTATTTTATCGAATTTCGGTAACCACATGATTTTAATTTATTTTATCTTAATTAAACTTGAGAGCGATAAAATTTTTGAATAGAGAATTCTCGACCATTCAAAGGATATATCACAAGCCATTTAAAAAATTGGGGGTTGTACCTGTTATTCGACGGGGGTTGAAGGTAAGGGTAGTATGTCAAATAATAATTTAAATTTGACGTGTTTCGGGATTTCTTAAAAATATATACAGTAACTGAAATAATGAATTTATTCCATTTGGCTTTTACACACTGTATGGTTGTCAAGTGCACTCATTGTATGAGTAAATTATATCCCTGTACATGATTTCAATCCCAAAAATACATTGTCGCTAGCGTGAACATGATTATTTATATTTTGTAATTCTATATATTGTTCAATATTTCATTCATGAACTTTTATATTCATTTCTTCATATTTAGTTTCGAATAATTTGTTCCACACCAGTGTTACATCTTTTATTTTGCATTTCCTTCATTCACATAAACTCTACTGAGGATAATTTGTGATTGAAATTGTAATTAAATATGCAAGCTAATAACTGCATCGACTGATTCAATAGAAACACTTAATGAATCGAACATACAAAAATGTACCTAAATTTCTACATTACATTCATGCTTAGAATCAAATGTATTAAAATAATTCAAAAATGAAACTTACCATATGAGCCCTAGACTGCTTTGGTCTTTGTTCACTGACGTTGTGATATAGAAATTTATTCATTCTACTACTTCCCAGTTTATCTTTAATACAAATGTCAGATATTGACAAAACCTTCCTTGATGCATGAATAGTACTCTCTGGATATATGTCATATTGGAAACGAATCTGTAACACACCATTATTCCTAGTAAATAACATTAAAATACCAGATTAGTAAATATTGTCTTCTCTCTTGAAGACTATTCATAGTAGATTGCAGAGGGATGTAAAGCCCTCTAGCCTCCCAGTACTACAATCTGCAGACAAAGCATACTCAAATCAGGAAAATATATAGACAATGTACCAAAGAGCTGAACACGAAACAATGATAATAACAAGAATGTCTTTAAAAATTAATGGTTGCAAACAGCATGATAAAACCAATCGTACGGAATCGTGGTTTTATCATGCTGTTTGCTCATATGGTATTGCAGAACAACACAGTTTTCGTTAAAAAATGGAAACTCATCGATAAAATCACAGTTTATCAAAATTTCAAGTTCAGAGATTTCGGTTGTGCCATAAAATTGTTGTGTCCTTAGTAAATAGTGTGAAACTTAATATCGATAGTTGTCAGGTCATTTACATAAAGAAAAAAATAATAGTAGACTAAGAACTGAGCCTTGAGGAACCCCAAGATTCATTTCTTCTTCTTTTGAATAAGCATTTCCTTTAAAAATGTTATTAAATGCAGATATTTCAGATTTGAACTAATTGGGACTCACACCTCTCATCCCATAATGTTGAAGTGTATTATTGACTCTGGTTCAACTAGTAGAGTAGTTTATTCTTTTGTATGACAATTCAAAAATTGTATATAGTCGTCAAAAATATAGAACAGAAAATTTGGTATACCTGCAGTCTTCACCTTTAATTTAGTTTATACTGTAATTCCAAATTAGTAGGCACTTAATTCTCAGAAATGACGTTATGCCTTAATCTGTCTCTTGCAGTGGCATACGGAAATTATACTAAACAGGCGCAGGCCCGGATCTAGGGGGAAGGAAAGCCCCGGGCGGTAAGTTTACCGTACACTTTACACACAAATGGATAATAATAATTTACTTAACTTTTACCTACAATAGACACAAACATTATTATTCGCGAGGCACGTAGGCATAGTTCAAAATACGCGCCCGTTCGCCCGCAGAAATTGCAGCAGCACGCGTCTGGTTCCCGTGCGTGCGAAAGGGATGAAGCTATATTTGAAAACTCCCTGATCGATCTCTTTCCACGACAGTGTTTTGTTTCAAACATGTATGTTGTTTGTTCGTGTTAACTATTTAGTACTTGTCATTATGTCTTGGCACAATCATGTCGCTGGAAGTGCGTAGGCTGCTTCTCAAAAACTTAGAACACTGTTTCGAACCAAAAAACTGTACCCACCTCAGCAACTTTTGATGTTTTATAAAGCTCAGATCGTACCTTCTTTGGAGTATTGATACTTTCACGAGAAGTCTTCAAGTGACTTGGTACATATCAGAAATACGCGACGGACTGTGACTGCTCATCGTTTTGAGGTTCAACTCAGTACATCTCGAACTTCATTGTTAAACTTCTCTCGGAGAACTGTGTTTACGTGGAATAAACTTCCTGAGAACGTTTTTCAAAATGGATTTAATCTCTGGCGATTCAAATCCAATGTGAATCGCTACTTTTGCACAGGCACCGCTCTTAGAGTGCATTAAGGATTTTCCTGCCGTGCTTGTGTTTTGTCCTTAAAAAAATCATATTAGATATTGAACAATTTCGTGACCAATCTTATGACAATGGGTCCAATATGGCCGACATCTATAAAGGAGTGAAAGCCAGAATTGCAGAAAGGACTGAGCTGGCAGAGTTCGTACCGTGCTTGGCTCATTCCTTAAATCTTGTAGGTGTTCATTCTGCCTCATCATGCCAGGAAATAGCTATTAACGTATTTGGACTGATTCAAAAAGTATATTGCTTTTTTATTGGCTCTACTACTAGGTGAGACATGAAAAAATATGTTGAAACAAATTTATAAAGTAGTCAGACGAAATGGTCGGAGAAACATGTTGCTGTGAATGCCCTATTGAATAATTTGCCAGAAGTAGCGGAAGCTTTAGAAGAAGTTAAGCAGACTGCTATAATATTCCCCGCGATATCAATCAAGGCTGGAGAAGTTGCTGAAAAAAATAATGTTGAGCCTATTTTTCAAAACAAACGAATTTCGAAACGTAAAACACATTTCGAGAGAACACTCCAACCTGTTCAACTATTTTCTAAAGAAATAATGATGGTATTAGTTCGAATCATATCAGAAATAAAAAGAGGTTTGATTAAGTAATGTTGAATTAGCTGCGTGAAGTTCTTTCAAAAAAATTTGTTTTTATTTCAAAAATAACCGCATCGTTTCGGAGTTTTGAGGAAACAAGAAAGTAGAAAATTACGAAACACTTGTAGAAGAACTACTTGAGAACTACTGCAGAATGGAATGTCGCATTTCTTGCACTCCCATTTGATTTTTTTCCCAGAAAATTTGGGTGCTGTCAGTGACGAACAAGGGGACGGTTGCACCAAGACATACTGACAATGGAGCAACGTTACCAAGATAGATGGGATGCAGCAATGATGGGGGGATTATTGTTGGTTTCTTATGAGGGAAAACGATGAAACATATAAACATTTGCGAAAAGAAATTCATTTGAATGGTTTTTCGTGTGTATTGTAAATAAAGTCTGTTATCCTCAAAAAACATCGTTTTTGTCTTGTTTTGATCTTATATTTCCCTATAATGTGAACATTTTTGTCTAAAATGAAAATAACTATAACTCAAAATCTATACATGGTGGAAAATTTTTGATGTTGAATTCGCAATCAGGATGCTTTCAACTCTGTATAGCCATTATAATATTAGTCGCAATTTTTTTCTCATTTCTTGGCTAGTGATAATATTTATATACTTTGCAGAGTTTATCAGTGAGAAATGTTACCTTGTTACCCAAAGACTTTTTGTCAAAGAAAAAATGCAACTCCTCATATCGAGGAGTTTTTAAAGCCTTCCAAAGCCGTATTTGCAAGATATCAACTTCAGAGTGTAAAAACTGTTTCAAAAATTGATTTGGACGCTTCCAAAAGTGTATCAATCTCAAAAGTGAATATTTTGAAAAACACCAAAACAGTTTTTCTTACTTTGTGAAAAAACTTAAAAGGTTACCCTCATAACTTACACTTGTCAACACTAACTCCATGCAAATGTCGTGTCTCCGATTCACGCCACCCTTTTTCAACCACGGAACGGCCTTCTTCTGACACCCCAGGTGAATCTCCGTATTGAACGATTTCGATGGACTCGCTTTGTGACCGGTTCTATTGGCGAAATTAACGGTCTTCTTCTTCTTGATCTTGCTCTTATTATCCTTAGTGATCGATTCGAAATCGTTCCCGCCATAAATGTTCCAACTTATGGACATGTCGCGTAACTTATATCGAATCACGGCGTGGGGAAAAGTACTCGGGGCCTTCAGAACGTCCACCTTGTTGTCGGAGGGGCAGTTAAAATGATCGTCGACTATCCGAACGGGGTCATTGGACAGCCACTTGATCTCCGGGATGCCGTCTTTGGGGTAGAGGCCTGGTTCCTTGTCGATCATTTCTTTTTTAACAAAAATCATAACTTTATTTCCCACAAACTCAAAGTGTACGAGTGATTCAATCGAAAAGAACAAAGGAACAAAATAGTACAAGACTCGTGAACTGTTCGAGTAATGGGTGTTTTGCAAGGCTAGAATTTCTTTTAGTGATTAGTCATACGGAGGCTCGCCGAGAACAGTCTGATTTGACAATTCTATTCAAATCTGTAAAAGATCTGAGAGACTCTTCAGAAATATTATCAACTATTAAATTCAATGTACCGTTTCATCTCACCGATCAAGACATTCAGACATTCGAATTTTTCAAATATTGCTCTAACGATAAAATGTAGGTCTGGTAAAAAAATCTGTTGCTGTGAATTTATCAGTAGACAGCCTGTTTAGCGTTTGAAAGGCCAGAATTATTGAAATGAATGAACACCTTAATGAAGTCAAATAAAAGTATTTATAAATTGATGGATGTAGCCGTTACTACGTGGTAAGAGATCATAATGAGAAATGAATATTTTCTATGTTTAATGTAAAAGTTTGAATATGTCCTTATAGGACGAAACTACAGTAACTTTAGTTACGAATAAAACTGGTAAAAAAAACAGAAAAAAAAAGAATTTTTACCGGAAGAGATAGGTATGAAAACAAACTTACCAAATTCTTCTTCAATATCTCTGAAGTTGTACCTGTTGATGTCGCCTAGGTCCCGGGCAACAAGTGGATGGACTGTCGATTCAGAGTTGCGCCTATACAACCTTCCATTAGATTTGGAGGAAGATGGCTGCTCGTCGGGGAAGTAAAAGATGTTCATCGATTCGTGGGACGATATCGGCACAGCTAATTCTTCTGAATGGAAGACAAAGACAGTTTTAAACGGAAATAAACCACAATAATTTCATTCAAATATTGATATAAAAGATTTTAAAATCAATATTGATTAAATATAACACAAACCAGCTCTTATGCGTCTAGATACAGGTATCGGCTTATGTAGGTATCTATTTTCTGATTGCGTTCGAATATTCTGGAACTTGTTCAATATTTTGATATCCACCCTACAATGTAAAAAAAGCAACTAATCAAAATATTGAACGAGTTCCAAAATATTCGAACGCAATCAGAAATAGATACCTGTTTCTAGACGCATAAGAGAGGTTGCAGTCAAAAGCTGGGCTGTTACAAAGAAAACTCTTTGTTATATGTCAAGCTTTCGGTGTATTTCACACCTTCTTCAGGACACCTGAATTTTTCTACTTGACATTGTCAATCAAATTTTGATTAACTTTCATGAGTTTATGTTTTTCTTTCCGTTTTAAGTCATTTTATATTCTATTCTCACGTTATTGTCCTGAAGAAAGTGTGAAATACACTGAAAGCTTGACATATAACAA